>BQNB010028668.1:0-56435 GCA_026074375.1 Tanacetum coccineum
AAATTTGGTGTAAAAATAAGCTAAAAAAGGCTAAAGAAAAAAATTATATTTTACTTAATTTTTCCCGCCAAAAAGTGTCGCAAAAAAGGTGTCGACCGAAATTTTTTTTTACCCTATTACCAAAATTTGAATTTGATGTAAAAATAAGTTAAAAAGGCTAGAGAAAAAATTTGAATTTGGTTCAAAATCAATTTTTTGACAAACTCACTAACATATGCAAATCCTATATCTACGGGAAGCATATTAGTTATATATTGTAACCTAGTAGTCCTAATTGTACAAAATTGAAAGGAAAATAGAAAATCTGTAGGATCCCGTAACACTTCACTTCATATATTTAAACACGAATCGAAACTAGAAAGGAGAAAGATTGAGTTGTTTAGAGAGAGAAAGAGGAGAGAGAAATGAGAGAGAAAGTGAAAAGATATTTTTGGATATTTTGAACAACTAACTTTTCCAAGTGGAAAAGTTCCTTATATACCCCGACACTTAAAAGTGACGCGCGGGATATTTAACTAGGACCCGGGCTCGGGTTTTGCTTGGGATTAAACCCGAAACATATACAATATTAGATTAACTATCGAGCCCGATTCCCGATATTATACTATTACAACATTAACTAATTAAAGACCGAAGCTCCATCGTAGAGTGACCGAGCTTCCTTGTTCGACTCAATAAATTGAGGCTAACAATCTCCCCCGAAGTGAGGTCTTAAACACGGGAACGAGCTTCCTTTATTGACTCAATAAAATTGAGGCTAACAGTATACGTGTATGTTATAGCTTATTGGTAGCTTATTAGTGTTATGTTATGGATTACTATTTGGTATAACACGTGGTATCAATCGCCAATGGGTGGATTTAGTGTGTTGTGTATGCAAAAGGGTTTGTTTTTGGTTCTTATACACAAAACAAAAAAGTCAAAAAATTTTGGTGTTAAAAATCAAAAAGTTTGTGTTTTTATGTTAGTAGTAACATTGTAATACTTAGTTTTTCAAAAGAAATCAACAAAAACGTCAAAAATTGTGTCTTTTAGGTGATTTAAAAGTTGGTTTTCTGAAAACTTTAAAGAAGGCGAAATATGTATTGAATGAGGCGAAATATGTATTTTTTTGAATTAGGCAAAATATACAGGTTTATCAGGCCAAATATGCATTTTGCTTCAGGAGAAATATACGTTTTTCCTTAGGCGAAATATACGGTTTTCCACAAGCGAAATATACGTTCTTCTTCAGGCGAAATATACATTTTCTATTGGGTGAAATATACACAGTTTCTCACAACGATTTATGTAATTTGTCCAGGCGAAATATGCACTAATGTCCAAGCGAAATATGCAATAATTCAAGCAATTTATGCAATATTTTCAAGCGAAATATACATTTTTCTTAAAAATAAAAAAAATATTTTCATGGTTTCTTCTTGATTTAGTAAAATCCCGCAAAGTACTCATTTTATTTTCTCGGTTTAATCAAGACTTGTAAAATCCCGTGAACTAGATTTCTAGACTCAAATTCACAAACCACAACAAATCACTTTATCTACTTAAGATCTATAATCTTCATTCACAACAACATTAAAATGTCAAATACCAATAACACCATGCAAACTCAAACATCAAATGCTCTTCACAATGCCATCATGGAAGCTGGTGGTAAAGATCGTCCTCTAATGTTAGCACCTGGTAATTACGTTCAATGGAAATCCTGAATCAAGAGATATATTGACACCAAACCTAATCATGAACTTATCTACTACTGTCTTGAGAATCTACCTTATAAATTCAAATGGATTAAAAAACAATTCTAGTTGCTGAAGGAAGTTCAGAAACTCATACGGAAGGGTACATAGAGAACTATAAGAATGTTTCAAAAGACATAAAAAATCAATTGAATGTTAAAGCTGAAGTATAATTCTCACATGGATAGACAATGATATCTACTCCACAGTTGATGCATGTCCAAATGCTATGGAGATTTAGAAAGCCATTGAAAGGTTGAAACAAGGTGAGTTAATCAATGTCCAAGATATTAAAACCAATCTGTATTGGGAAGTTTGAAAGTTAACCTCACGGGATGGTGAATCACTTGAATCATATTACTTAAGATTTTATAAGATAATGAATGAGCTTGTTAGAAATCAGTGAAAAGTTACCAATCATCAAGTGAATGTCTAGTTCTTACTTCAATTACAACCAAAATGTCAATGGTTTGTGACACTTGTTAAGCAGAGTCAAGAGTTAAAGACTGTCTCCTACCACAAACTATATGACATTCTGAAGCAACACAAGAACAAAGTCAATGAGATAAGAGCTGAAAGACTAGCACGTACTGCTAATCCACTTGCACTTATTGCTCAACAACAACTAATTTCCCATCCTCAACCTCATCCGAATCACTACACTGGTATGTGCTTAATTACACATGCCATTTTTCATTAAAATCGGACTTAAAAGACTAAAAACGTACCAAAATACATTGTATTTGTATGTTTTGCATTTGTATTGTGCAGGAACGGATATTCAAGAGCAGGACCAAAAAGAAAGCCAAAAGCAAACAAAACTAAGCACGGAATGGAATGGACAAAGTCGAAGGTAATCCAAGTGAAGAAAATATAACTTGAGGGACTAAAACTGCCAAAACCTCAAGTTGTATTTCAAGAATTAAAAGACAAGGGTCAAAATTGTAAACCGGTCAAAGATTGCATTCAAGTTATATAACTTGAGGGGACCAAGCTGCCAACTTACCCATAAAGCCATCTTTCCCGCCCCAAATAAACCCAGGTACAACTTGGATGTCTTCCCATACTTCCCACCTGCAAAACCACTCGACACCCTAGCCAAAATCATTTCATCCACCCTACTATTTCCCCCCAGCTGTATAAAGTCCATGTTGGCAATCCCTCACCTTTCCCAAGTATCTTCAATGGCTGAGATTGTCTCCAAAGAAGCACAAAAGAAATTGAAGGCTGGGATTTGCTTTAGACTTACCTCACAAAACAAGCACACTTTGTTTTTATCTCTACAAAGAAGCACAAGCTGCAAGACCAAGAGATGAAGACTTCGGCTATAAATAGAGCTTCTTGTAAGCCTTTGAGGCATCTAGTTTTTTAGTTTTTAATCTTAAAAATAATTTAGCTTATTTTCAGTTTGTTTTAAGTCATTTACAGCTTTTACTTCCAGCTTTGTAACATTTTCAAGTTTTAATGCAAATTTGAGTTTTTAAGTCAATTTACAATACCAGTGTTAAGTTTCTTAATCATATTGTTTTGTGTTCAAAAAGCTCTCACCACAGCTTACTCATAAGCTGTTTTCACTAAGTAAAGATAAAAAGTTAAGTAGTTAAGAGAAAATCACAAATATCACTCTCAAATATACCACAGCTTATGTTATGGATGATAAGCCAGTTCTGGATGGGCTTATGGACACTACTAGCTTGTTTTATGCAAGCTAGAGCTTGTAGATTCATTGTTTGACCCTGTTTTGAGCAAGGGTGTTGTAAGTTTTTCTTTTCCTTGTTTTTCTTATTGACTGTAGAACTGTTTATTAGTGCTTATTTGTTACTTATGTTTACTTATTTGTGCTTTATCAGTATGCTTAGTGCTTATTTTGCTTAATTGTTAGTTTAGAAATAATTTTTGCCTCCTTCTTAGTTAAAACTGTTAGTTATAAGTTAAAACTGTTAGACTAATTCAGCTTATTTAAGTGCTTATTATGGATTGAAAGTTGCTTATAAAGGTTTTAATTGGATTTTTGATAATCTGTTTTTTTAATTAGCTTAAAAGAAAATTGATTTTTGAAAAGTTTAAGGGGTATTTTCAACTAGCAGTACTAACTCCAAGTTAGTACTGCTAGTTCTCTTTTGGGATTTTTCACTAACAGTACTAACTCAAGCTAGCAGTACTAACTCTAAGTTAGTACTGATAGTTAAAACTGTTAGTACTGTTAGCTTATCAGCTTATTATTTCTGCTTCTTTAAGATTCATTTAGCTTTTTAGAGTAGATTAAGCCTATTTTAGTTTACTGTCTTCAGTAGAACTTATTTGCCTTTTCAAAATAATTTTAAGAGTTTATCAGTTTTAGTTTTCTAGCTTATTTATCATTATAGTCTATTCTGGTTGCTTATTCTTATGCTGAGTGCTTATTAGGGGTTAGATAAATATCTGTTTTAGCTTATTTGCTTATTTCTTGTTCCATTGTGTTTTATTTAAGCTAGCAGTATTAACTTAAGGCTAGCAGTACTAACTTAAGGCTAGCAGTACTAACTCCAGGTTAGTACTATTAGTTAATACTGCTAGTGCTGTTGAGTTTTTCTTGCTCCATTTAGCTTAACTGCTTTTTGAATTTGCTTATTTAGAGTTAGTCTAGCTTATTTGTTTTGTTTTATGCTTATTCCAGCTTATTTGTGTCTTAGTTTAAAAAGGTTTTAAGTGTTTTTGCCCTTTCTAGCTTTTATACTTGTTTCTGCTTATCTTTCTTGCCATCTTTGAGTGCTTTTGCCTATTAGGTTTAGTGCTCATTCATAATCACTTCCTTGTCATATTCAAACATCAATCATCATCCGTCTTTCGATTTTCATTCTCCAGCCTCGTTGGGACATAACGACCCGGGAACACTCTATACTGCTTCCGGTTTCTTTGCTTTCGCGAATTCTGATCCTTTGTTGTATTTATATTATATATAGATATAATTAAAAGGGGTGAGTTTTAGCGAGTCAAATTTTGGCGCCGCTGCCGGGGAGGCTGTGAAACAGAATATCGTTACGTTTGACAATTTGTGTTTAAATCTGTGAATATTTTCTTCTATAAAAATATAAAAAGTACAAAAATATTTTTCATTTTCTTTTATTAGTATAATTATCATATAAAAACAAAAGAAAAACCAAAAATATAAAAACATTTTCCATAAAAAGAAATAAAATTCACAAATTGGTAAAAATACCAAAATATAATATTCTCAATTGAGGTATTATCATAATAACTTCCGGTGAACTTATTGGTTCCCAACTCGAATCAAAGATTTAAAACTTGCCATTTGTGTCCCTTACGACGTACGGCTCACCTTGAAAAGTTAAACAAGCTATAAAGTGGGTATAAGGAGGGTTGTTCCTAGGAACTACGACCCGAAAGGAGAAATAAGCTTCGCGCTATTCCTACTCCTCCGCTCACCTGTGCGTTTATCTTTTTGAGAGCTACCGTGAAGTAAGTAGATTATTTGGTAGAAGTTGTCTTATCTCATTGTCCGGTAAAATACATTGTGAATAAATCATTGAAAAAAAAAACCAAAAAAATTAGTGTAAATTTTCTTTTTATATCTCTATTTTAGTGCATGCGCACTCGTTCTCAAGCTCGTCGTCTTCGACAACATCAACGACAACAACAACAAGTTCCTCCGAATCTTGTTGAACCTCCCAAAGATACGATGGCTGATAATCGAACTATGGCAGAATTGCTCCAGGCTCCCACCGAGGGATACGAGGACGCAATTGTTGTTCCTGAAATCGCAGCAGCAAATTTTGAGATCAAGCATGGGTTGCTAACTCTTGTCCAGAACAAGCAGTTCTTCGGACATGACAAAGAGGACCCACATGCCCACATCCGTTACTTCAATAAAATCACCTCTACTTTGAGATATCCTAATGTCCCGACCACATCAATTAAGTTGATGCTTTTTCCTTTCTCTCTCGAGGGGGCAGCCCGGATATGGCTTGAGAAAGAACCCCCTCGATCAATTCAGACATGGGATGACCTCGTTGCTAAATTCATCAATCAGTTTTTCCCACCTTCTAAAACGACAAATCTTCGGAACGAAATTACCAATTTCAAACAAAGATTTGATGATCTTTAGTGATGGCTTGGGAGCGATTCCCAAAGATCTTCTTCGAGCATGTCCACATCATGGATTCTCGAACTTCACCAACTTGATACATTTTACAATTCCTTAAATGTAAATGATCAAGACTCTTGAACTCCGCCGCAGTTGTAACTTTTTGACCAAAAGATGCCCGCTGATTGCTCAAAGCATCAAGAGAGCAAGTCCCAAAGTTCGTCCTTCCCGAAGGCAAAGCCATTTTTAGCTAAAGTGAGTAACGAGCACTTCCACTCCGGAGTATCTCCGATGTTTCTGAATTGAAAGATATGGTTAGAGTGTCTACTGCTCGACAAGCATACATCTCCAGTTCCAGCTCCCGCTCCCGTAAAATCGGATTACTCATAGTTGTGTTTACCTGCGGTGGGCGCCACTCATATCGTAATTGTCCGACTACCAAAGGCAACATTTACTCGAGGATAACAACCAAGAATAACGCTCGCAAAGCAGCCGAATAAAATTTCATCAACCAAGAAATTCCGGTATACCGTCCGCCACCAATGGCACAAAGCCAAATCAGACCACTCCGGTTTTTCCTCCCATGCACACAACAGCCAAGCCACAATCAGAATCGTTGGAACCAAAACCAACAATCGTAGAAATGGAACAACCAGGGTCAAATCCAACCCCCCATGTTCAACAACAAGCCCCAATGTATCAACCCCCGGCTTACATCAAACCCAGCTTACCAAGCTGTTCCCGCTCATACCAAAGCTTCGGGTGTGTCAAAAACTGATTTTGAAAGCTATGTCAACGCTAATGATGCGGTTATGCAAAACATGCAAAACCAAATGACCAACATAACCGACTTGCTTACCAAAATCGTGAATTCCAACCAAGCTTCTACTTCAAGTTCGGGTTCTCTTCCTAGCAACACCATAGCTAACCCGAAAGGGGTGAATGAAAAAACAAATCACCACTAAAAGCGGTTTTTTCATATGATTGACCACAAATGCCACCTCCATGGTGGAAAGTTGGAAACCGAGGTAGACAAAGGGAACAAACCGTGCTTCCTAACGGAAGTCTATCAAAGACTTCCAACCTCCGACAGTCAAAAATGATGAACCTAGATTATCAAGCCTAGAAACCAAAGCAACTAACCTATCCATCTAGGGTAACCAAGGAGAAAGTCCGCGAAAAGGACGACCTTTTAGCTTTGAAATTTATGGAAATTTTTCGGAATCTCCACTTCGAGCTGAGCTTCGCGAATGCTCTCCTGCACATGCCTAAGTTTGCACAATGTTCAAAAAGCTTTAATCAACAAAGACAAGATTTTGAGGTATTAACAAAACACCGATTAATGAAAATTGCTCGCAGTCATCCTAAAGACATTCCTGAAAAATAAGGAGACCGGGTAATTCTGATACGGGTGTGATTTTCCAGAGTTAGATGAATGCTTAGCCCGGCCGGACTCTCGCTGCGAGCATCAATCTTAAGGCTACTCACCATTTATGAAAAGCTTAATCTCCAAGGACTTAAAAGAAACTAAGATGATACTAGTTACCGACCGATCAACTATCCACTCCACCGGACATAGCCGAAAATGTTTTTTTAAGGTTTAAACCTCTCTTTCCGAGCCGAATATGTGTAGTTTAACTATGATGCCGACCCTAGAGTCCCTTTGATTTTAGGAAGACCATTTCTAAGAACGGCAAGAGCCTTGATCGATGTTCACGGTGAAGAGATGACCTTAAGACATGATGACCAATCCGTGACTTTCAAAGTAGGAGATACAAAAAATTTCTCCTACAATGCCATGGAATCAGTTAACAAGGTCGACTTTATTGATATAGCTTGTGAGGAATATTCCCAAGAAATTTTAGGTTTTTCGGGAGTATCAGCAAATGGAAATTCCACTCCTTACTTTGAACCAATTGTTGATACCACTTCTCCCACCCTCACTCCATTCGAGGGTAGTGACTTCATTCTTGAAGAAATCGAGGCTGAACTTTCTGATACTTCATATAAGTCAGGAATTGATGAAGGCCGAAAGTGACCCGAAAAGGAACATTCTTCTTCTTGAAGCTATCCATACAATAGTGATCCTCACCACCTACCGTCCCAACCATGCAAATTATTTTCCTGAAGTTAGAAAAGAGCTTAAGATTTGTGAAGCCAAAACCGATGAAACATCAATTGATGAACCTCCCGAGGTCGAGCTCAAGGACTTACCTCCCCACCTCGAATAAAAGCCTTTTTGGAAGTTAACAAGCAAGTTACCTAGTCACATTGCTAAAGATTTGAGTGTCGGGAGAAAGCCGCTCCAATCATGAAAGGTGTTGCAGTCCCACAAGCGAGCCATCGCTTGGAAACTCTCCGATATCAAGGTGTTAACCCAAAAATTTTGAACTCACAAAATAACTAATGGACAGAGGACTTCAACACCAGCGTCCAACATCAGAGACGGGTAAATCCCAAAAAACCCACGATGTGATAAAAGAGGAATGTTGAAAAACTTATTAAAACGCTGTATTAAGTTACCCTAATCTCTGATAGTCCCGTGGGTAAGCCTGGTACACTGTGTACCAAAGAAAGGTGGTTTTAACGCAGAAGGAGAAGGAGGAAAAATGAAGTTGAAACCAAACTCGTTTGGTTACGTGATTGCGGGTATGCAAGACTACCGAAAATTGAATGAAGCCACCCGAAAAGACCATTTTCCACTACCATTCATGGACACAATGCTCGAGAGGCTTCGGGAAACGAATACTATTAATTCTCTATTGGTTTCTCAGGTCATTAATCTTCAAATAGACACACACACATCAACATCCCGCTCACTGGTAACCAAGTCGAAAAGACCACATTTACTTGCACTCTCATACTAAACTCTTTGCCGAACGCGAATATATGGTTGCGCTGCTAGTATGTAGTGAGCTCTGCCCATTACATTATAGTCCTCTGCTCATCCATGCACCGAGGTCTCTTATATCCAGAGAGTCAGATGATATACAAATGGCGCAATCTAGTGCTCGCCGAGTGTACATGAGTTATCGTATACACATGCACAGCTTGAGTAGCACATCGACTCAGAATCACTAGGCATGCACTACATCTCCGATGTGTCTTTAGAGGAAATGAGTCTGCAGTATAGCTCTCACATATAAGACCTTCAAATAGGCCCATTGTCTGAGTACACGACTAGCAAATCGCTAAGCGGTGTTGTAAAGTCATCCACAATACTATTCTATCTACTGCCCTACACTGGGAACAAGTGCCATTCATGGTTAAGGAGAACGGGTTCTTCGAGTTGCTCGATCATTATATAAAAGGGTATGCATTGTTAGGGAGAGCACAATAGAAATCTTCCAAACTCTCGTTAGTGACATTTGACAGTACGAAAGTGAGCGATGGAGGCTAGACCTACTTTCGTGACGTAGTCTGCAAAGAGCGCTCCCAATCACCCAGCTATATCTATAAGCCAGAATGGATGCACCGATATTAGTTTTCCTTTGGGCATGAGCCGGTGTTTTAATACAGATAGATGACATCGCACACTGCACAATTAGTCAACAAACGAATCTATGCCACGTCCATGACCCATTTGCTAAATGACATACTAGAAGCGTACAGACATCCTGTTTTGATTTCGTCTACAAAGACGTGTATTGTAATCATTTATTCACCTTCAATGGAAACAGAATTCAAAGCGAGAGGAGCGTGGGGGCCGAACGCGATTACGCGATCTAGAGATGTGCGCGAGCGAAATGTATTGATACATATTAACATAGGAGTGAAAAAAAAAAAGGATATATAGAAATGAGTGTTTATCTAAGTGAGAAAATAAATCATGAGTAGGGTATGAGAAAGTAGTGGTGGTTATTGATGTATTTAATACAATAAAGTTTAAAATTTATAAATGATAAAATTAAAATGAAACGGAAATTAAATTGAAAAGATTAGATTGTTTTTGATAATTGTATTAGTAAAGGTTAGGTGATCTAATGTAAAACTAGGACGGATAAAAAAGAAATAAAAGACAAAAATGTACTCGGGAATGGAAAAGAAGTGAATAGACAAAGCCACATCATAGCCGGAAAGGCAAATCAAGTCAAAAAGTAAACAGAAAAGTCACTGGTCAAGTGTCCAAAGTCAACCCCGAGGTCAAAGTCATAAAATATAAGTTCAGGGACTGAATATGTCAATTCACCTAAACTTATATACAAAGGAAGAAAAAGAGGAAAAGAGAAGACAAGGAGCCTGTTTTGCAAAATCCTCAAAGTGACAATGGGGGGGCAAAAACTTTGCCACTATCCCACCCTGAACTTGTACACACCAATGGACGAAAGGTGCAAGGATTTATATAAACTCATGGACGTATTTGCTCAGGTGGTGAGTCCCCAAAGTTATATAACCACAAGGACCATGTATGTAATGAGACAATAAACCTTGAGGGGCCATTTTTGCCAAATCCACAAAATTTCGCTCTGTTATACACCCAACTTCTTTTCCCGCTTTCTTTTTCCCCCCAAAAACACTCACGGGTGTTTACACCCGTTTTTTATATATCCCTCCATAAAATCGTCACCCACCTCCATGGATAATCCGAAATTTCCCCCTCCTCCACTTCTTCCCAGCAACAAAAGTGTGCAACTTTGGCAATCCCACACCCCCTCAAGACCAAATTCGACGACTAAAGATTTGAATTTGAAAAGATTTGAAGGGCCAAGATTAGAGCTAAAACCCTCTCACAAAACAAACACACCTGTGTTTGTGTGTCTACAAACAAGCACAGCAATAAGAAAGAGAAAAAGACCGACCTAGTGTTAGATTTTCGTTCTAGTATAATCCTTGTAAGCCATTAGGCACATAAATGCAAGATTAAATTAAGTTTTTAATTCAGTTTTCAATAAGTTTTTATTGTAGTTTAAAAAAGTACTCTAAGTTAATTTCCCTTATCATTTTGAAAATTCACAATTTTTAATTAAAAAATTAAGCACTATTTACTCAATAAGCTCTCAATAAGCTCATTAGAGCATATACTTGCAAATAAAGCGCTAATTCTCAGCTTAAAATTAGTATAAGCTTCTTTCATATTGTTTTAATTTGAATTCAACTCATAATGTCCACTTGATGATTTTGGAAAGCTATTTTGAAGTAATAAGCCCCAAGAGCTTATATGAGTCTTAATGCCAGGTTTAGAGGCTAAGAGCCATTAGGAAACATGCTTTTTAGGCCACTACACATCAAAAAGTGGGCCTGTGGGTTCGAGACAACAAATCCTCAGTTTTCAATCCTCAATTTCCATTTAGCATAATTTTTAGCTTTAGGGACACTAGCTTATTTGCTTTTATTTCTTATTCAAACATAGTTTAGTTACGGTTTAATGAACTACAGTTTATCCCAGTTTTGTACTTAGGTTAAACCTTATGTCAATCTTAGTTTATACACTTAAATTGTTCATTTTAGAGCAAAAAGCTACTGAGAAACTAGCTTATTTTTCTTAATAAGCTAATGGAATTTTTAGTTTAAAATAGTAAAAATAAGTAGAAGTGGATAAAAAGTTTTCAAAGTTTTAGCTTAAAAATAGGAGTTTAAAAACTTCCTTTGGTTTGACCCATTTTTGGAGATAAAGGGGTGTTTTGGTGCCACAATGCTAACACGAGTCAAAACAGGTTTTGTAATGGGTTTAATGGTCATTAAAAACTAGGTTTAAATTCTAGATTAATTAAACACTTTAAAGCTGATTTATTAAAAGTATCTTTGTTGTAAAAATTGCTTTCAAAAGGTTATGAAAACCTTCTTTGTAAACTGTTAGGGTATTTATAAACATCCACAAGTGCATAGTTGTGTTAAGACACTTGTGATGTTTGAAGGATTTTAGGCATCAAAAATGATATGTGCTATTTTTAGAGTGGGTTTACCATCTTCCCAGGTCAAAACCTTTGGGTGTATTTACTTCTTGGCACCAAAATCCTCACAAGGCTCTTTGTGTCTCAACAAGTTTAAATAAATCCAAAACACCTTTTTCCACTAACAAAATTAAACAAGTAAAATTGATATTTTTAGAAGTTGAAAATTGTGCACAAGCCCCTTTGCTATCATACTCACATCTGATAGAGCTATTTTATTGTTTTAATCTTATTTTACAGCTTATAGCAAGCTGTTCAAAAACTACTAAGCTAGAGCTTAAATCTCCCCATGGTGCAAAAAGGGAGAATTTAGCCCTTTGATCTCTTGTCTTGTTGATATCTAAAGCCCAAGTCCTTTGGCTGTAATTTGAGAGCTTTAAAGCTCTAGTATAACCCTCAAAGTTTCAGCCCTTGATAATCTTATTTGTGTGCATGATTTGTTAAAGCCCAAACATGCCTCTTGGCTGTTTTTTGAGTTCCCATATGCTTAGGGAACTGCTTAATTTTCTTCGTCTTGAGCTATTAGCTTATTTTATAAGCTCAAGTAGGTGTCCCTTTGCCAAGCTTATTTGTTAGTTTGATAAGCGTGTTGATCATATTCCACTTCTTTGTGCTTTTTTGAGATTTTCAAAAGCCAAATTTACACCATACATAACTAACCACCAAGTTGGGTACTGTGTGGGATAAAAACCACACTGAGGTTTTGCTTATTGAGTTCTTATTTCCATAAGCTCAAGAAAAAATTTGTTTCCTAGAAGATTTCAGGTTAAAGGTTTAATAGAATAGTTTGCTATTTCCTTTTTTCCTATCTTACTTGTCCTACTTTAAAAAAGCATTTTAGCCTCTTAAAGCATTATTTAATGCTTTTTCTGGCATAATAAGCTTCCCACAAATCTTTATTAAGTCCTTAACCTTTAGACTTTTAGCTATTTCAGTTAGTTTAATTTCCCTTTTTTGCTTATTTTTAAAACCTTCGCTTAGTCTTAATAAGACCATAAGTAGCAAAAAGAGAATTAGATTTTTAGCTTTAAAGCTTCTTAAGCTTTCTGTCAAAATCAAGCTTATTTTTAAGCTTATTCTTTGGATAAAAGTTCTAGTTGCTTTCATTAAAGTTGTTAAGAATAAGCTCTTTAACAACTTTCATGTTTTGAGTTTAAGCTCATTATCACTTTTTAATAAGCTAAAAAATAAGCCATGTCGTAGGGTTTGTTTTGTACTCTTTCCATAGTGCAGGGTTACACGTTTGAACTATAGTGTAAATTTAATAAAGTTATGCCCCCCTACAACCCATATAGTTTAGATTTTTTTACCATGTTTTCTAAACCCTGTCGTTTTTTGCAAAAATAACAAGAGAGGGTAACAAGTGACCACGGTTGAGCAAGACTCGAACCCAGGACCCCTCGATACATCCCCTCCCTTTACACACACACTTAACCACTGCGCCCTTGGGTCTTTTTCGTTAAAGACTCAAGGGCAATAATATTTAAGGTCATTTTGACCTCATAAGCCCATAAGCTGTGTAAGCTTATTTCGGGGCTTATTGTATAAGCAGTTGTGGAGTGTTTACATATTTTATCGTAAAGAACTTATAGATGTCAAGTATTTTGAGTGTAAATTTTCAAAAATATTTCGAGACGTTTTAATATTATTTATAATTTTAAATTTGTTAAAAAAGTTTATTTAATATCATAAAATAAAATACAAAAATTATCACAAAAATATTTTGCTTTTTTATTAAAATTTTCTTGTGACATCTATTTGTAGGTAAAAATTATAAAAATTATCGTAGGGACATTTTTTATCAACTTTTCATCCGTTAAAGAACGGGTACCGGGTAACGGGAATTATGTTAAGACTACGTTTGTTTGGTTCAAAAAAAACGAACTCCGTTTTTCCGGACTAGTCTTTTTCATTCTTCGATTATTTTGATCCCGTAGAGTAGTTTAGAATTGAAAAATTCTCGGTAGGGTTTATTTAAAGTTTTAGGTTTTTCCCCCCTTTTGTTTTCGGGATTCGGGGTCTCGTTTGTTCTCTAGTTTAATTCCAGAATTTCTAGGTTTTTCTTAAAGAAAAAAAGAACGTTTTGTAGTCCCGTTAGAAATTAATTTGACTTTTTCAATTCTTTCCCAAAACCAATTCCTTCCTTCAAACTCAAATCTGTCGTATTGGTTGCGTATCTGAGTTTACCTATATCCAGGCCTCGATTGGGGATTTATACGACCCGGGAAAGCTCTATACTACTTCACGAATCAATTAATTCCGCTTTTAGACTAGTTCTTTACTAGATATATGATAAATTATTATAAAAATAACATATTTTAAGGTGTAATATCAGAGCGGATCAATTTTTTGGCGCCGTTGCCGGGGGGGGGAGGCAGTGATGGGGGCGTGCAAACAACCGTTGATCTTTAACGTTTGACCATCTTTTTTTTTGAAATTGTGAATAATTTACTTTTATTATAACAAATATAAAAAAAGGTACAAAAAAATTTTTCATTTCTTTCTAGTATTAATATAATCATTAAAATCCAAAAAAGAAAAAAAAAAGAAAATCAAACATATAAAAACATTGTCCCACAAGAAAAAAAAAAAAAAAAAAAAATGTCGCAACAACAAGGTAAAAATACCAAAATATTAATATTCTCAACTGAAGGTATTATCAAATAGCTTTCCCTGTGAACTTGTATTGGTTCCCTAACTCGAAACAAAAGATTTAAAAACTTGCTTTTTGTGTCTCTTAACGACGAACGGCTACCTTGGACAGTTAAACCAAACTATAAAGATGTATAAGGGAGGCTGTTCCCTAAGAACTAACGACCCGAAAGGAGAAATAAGCTTCTGCGCTATTTCCTACTCCTCCGCTCACCTTTGAGTTTATCTTTTTGAGAGTTACCGTGAAATAAGCAGAATATTGTTTAATTTGTCTTTCTCATGTCCGATAAAATTCAATTTGAATTAATCTTTGTAAAAAACCAAAAAAGATTAGTGTAAATTTTCTTTTTGTAATTTCTATATTGTGCATTGCGCACACGTTCTCAAGCCAGTAGACGTCGACAACTCACAAGTTTCGACAAACTTCTGTGAATCATCAATCTCGAGAAAACCAGATAATACACCTCGCCAAAGATTACGATGGCCTATAATCGTACTATGCGACAATTGCTCGAATTAATAGGCAAAAACAACCCCACCGAGGGTTAGAGGATCGATAGTTATTTAATCCTTAGATCACCGCGAATAACTTTGGATCAAGCATATGGTCTTCTGAATCTCTTTTTCCCAAAACAAGCCAATATTTGGTGCAATTGATATAAAGAAGACCCCACATGCTCACATCCGTTATTTTCCAACAAAGAACACTTCTACGATGAAGATTCCGAACGTACCAAATACGTCGTTTTAAGCTTAATGCTTTTCCCCCGTTAATTCCCCCTCTCGATAGGGCAGGCCCGATTTGGGCTTGAAAAGAACCCCCCACAGCGAAAGAAACAAGGGACATCTTGTTTCAAAATTTAAATAACAAATTTCTTCCCTCCCTCTAAAACGACAAATCTCAGAAATGAGAATCAACGGGGGGGAGAATTCAAAACAAAAAATTGATGAGAACGTTTATATGATGTCTTTGGATCGTTTCAAAATCTTTTAAGGGATGCCCTCATCATGGGTTTTCAGAATGCATCAAAACTCATACTTTTCTATATCATCTCTAAACTCAATGATTCTAGATCAATGAACTCAGCTGCAGGTGGTAACTTCTTAGACAAAATGCCTCGGAATGTTTAAAAATTATCGAGAGCTAGTCTAATGTACGTCAGTCAGAAACAAAGTTGTTGTTAGCTAAAATGAGTACCAGCTCTTCACCCAAGCAGTCTCATCTGAGTATGCCCGAACTCAATAGACATGTTCGGAGCATTAAGTTCTCGAAAGAAAGAACCAAACCCCATCTTTCCCCGCCCCCGTAAAAGCGGTGGGAACAAAGTTTGTAACTTGTGGGGGAGGTCATACTTATCAAAACTAGTCCCAGCCACTAACAGCAACATGTTAGACCAGTGACAACATCCCAAGTATGTGTCCTCAGCCTGCTGCCGGCCAATTTTCAACCAAGCTAAATCTGGTTATCAGACCTCACGATGGTCTCAAATCAGGATTCGACCTCCTGTTTTCCTCCATTCAGAATCCCCTCATTTCAAATAGTCAAAACAATTTCAAATCGAGAAATAAAACTTCAATCAAAACAGAGGGAAACAAATTCAAAATTTCAACCTAGGTCAGATTTAATCGACCTCCGGTGTCATCAACCAAAGCTTAATCAACCAAGAGCTCATCAAGGACCTGCTCTCAGAGACACACGTGTGTGTCAAAAACCCCAGATTTTGAAAGATATGTCACCAGCCAAATGAATGCAGTGTTGAGAAACATTGCAAAACCCAGTGTCAAAACATGCAATCCCAAATGTCAAAATTTAACTGACATGTCATTTCAAAATTTGTTTTACTGCTAATACAGCTTCTACTTCCGGTTCTGTATCACCTTACCTTGGTAAACATTGTTACCATACCCCGCAGTTAAGATTTAAAAGGATATCAACAACCCGAAGTGGTGTTACCATCCAGTACCGAAATGCAGTTAATCAATAATGTCGAGGTGACAACGGGACACGAAGTCCATCCTGCTAATAACGGAGAAGCACCGATGACGTCTCCAACCTCCTGTGTTCAAATTCAGACTCTTAAATCCTCAAAATCCTGCGCCCAATGTTTGCTCTGTTGGTTACTCCAGTCCTAAAGCATCAATTCCATCAAATCCATCACGAAGAAATGATGAAAAGCGCAAGGAAGAAATCTAACGACCAAAATCGAGAAATTTTATGAAATCTTTAGAGATTTAAGTTTTCGAGATTAGCTATAACCGATTCCTAGTAACCACATAGGCCTTAAAATTGCTTCCGACTTTAAAACCAGATGTGGAAACAAGGACAAATTGACCGAATTGGCACAGGACTCCCTTTGCATGAGAACTGTCAGCGGTCATCCTCAACATGTTACCAAAGAAAACTTGGAGACCCACTGCCGTATATTCTGATTCCATTTGAATTTACGGGGATCCTACAATGCCACGCATAAGGCCGAAACTTTGGTGCGGAGCATTAATCTCATTCCTATTACTGTCCAGGAAATCTCGCACTTTCCTGAACTAAACCCCAACCTTGCAAAACGTAAAGAGCTAGCAGAAGATCCGTTCAAATTCACTGAATATCCAATCGTAAAGTCTGAAAGACAGTACTCGTAATACTAAATGTTTGGAAAGTATCCAATTTCCAAGCTTACTTCCGTAGTTGTTGTGATTTTGAACCAGACCTCCCTATTCCCTTAGATTCACGAGCGAATATTTTCTTAAAAAACAATCTCGCTTTAGATAGATTTTTAATGGAGGAGAGATTACCCTTCGCGAGTTTTGGCAAGGAGGTCCCTCACGTTCAAACCTGGACCACGACTTCAAAATACACAGCTGATACTACCAAATAGACGCAAACAAAATCGACGTCATCAGAGAAATGGCTTTTGTGATGAGTATTCTCAATAGAGGTCCTAGGATTTTTCGAAAACGTGATCTGCGAGTGCAAACCCACTCCAAACTTTGACCCTATTGTTTCTACTGCTTTCTCCAAATCCACTCCTTTCGGGTGTACAGTGATTACCTCTGTAATGGAAGAAGCAGGATTCTTTCTTGCTTCCTAGAAGATGACCGAGAAACTTCATCTAAGTTCTTGATCCAACTTTATCAGGATACCTTATGGTTTGACATCCTGATTCTAGACTCAATTTATGAAACAAGTGAATCCACCACCTTAATCCCGCTCAACCTTCCCAAAATCATTGGAACAAAACTATGCCTGGAGGTGTAGGAAAGAACTCAAACCCCCTCTCACTTGAGAGGCAAAATCCCATTGAATCTTCCGTCAAATGAACCTCTCAGAGGTTAACTCAAGGAAACTTGCCGGTACCGAAGATTCCAATTGAATACGACCTTTTTAGAATTTGACGACAAGTTGCCTGTCATAATTGCTATAATACTTAATAAGATGATGAAAAAGTTAGCTCTTTACATAAAAGGTTCTCAAGTCCCACAAGCGAGCCAATCGCTTGGAAAGCACTCCGACATAAAATGGTGTAAGTCCCATAATGTTTAGTAGCTCTACAAAATTTCTAATGGAAGAGACTATGAACCATCTGAGCAAAGTCAAAGAAGGTAAAGCCCAAAAATCCAACGATGTTATCAAAAGGCTAGGTTGCACAAACTCACTTGAACGTACAGGATTTGGATTTACCCCATCCGTCTGACAGCCCCATTGTGTTGTGCCCGTTACACCGTCGATACCTAAGAAAGAGAGGTATGACCGTTACATCACAAATGAAGAAAAATGAGCTGATTCCTACTCGATTGTTTCAGCCATGTGGATGGCGAAATGTATTGATTACAGAAACTTAATGATAGCCAGTACCTTCCTGGAAAGAACCACTAAGTCCCTGTTACCATTCATGGGGACCAAAAGCTCGAAAGACTAGCATGAAACGAACTACTGACTGTTATTCCTCGGATTGCTTCTCTCGGGTTACTTTCTCAGATGCCCAATTGACCCAAAGATCAAGAAAAAGACAACCTTCACGTGCCCATTACTGAACTTTTGCTTATCGTGACCGCATGCCTTTTTGGTGCTTATGCAATGCTCCTAGATGCACATTCAAAGTAGTGTATGGATGGCAATCGACCACGCTATTGATGAAAAAAACATGGTGAAGTATTTATGATGACTTTTTGTCTTGGAGACTCTTATTCTGATAACGTGCCAATCTCCATTTTGAAAAGATGTTTGAAGCGGTGTGAAGACATTCTCTCAATTTGTCTTTAAACTGGGAAAAGAGCCATTTCATGGTAAAAGGAACGCATAGTCTCGGACATAAAAATTTCTAAGTCTGACTTGAAGGTTGATATAATCTAAAGATTGAATGTAAATAGCTAAACTCCCTCTCCGACTTCCGTCCAAGTGTTGTCCGTAGTTTCCTTGGGCACGCCACTGGTTTTTAAACCGAGACGATTCATTCAGGACTTTTCTAAAATTGCCCTGATACCTATGAAACATTTGCTTGAAAAGGATAGACTACGCATTTTGTCATTTCTAAGAGTGTATCGATTTCCTTTAATAACACTCAAAAAGAAAGCTGACTGAGGCTCCGATCTTAAAATTGCTCCCTACTTAGGGTGACATAGCCTTTTGAACTGAATGTGCGATGATAGCGACTTCGCAATGGGGCATACCTCGGGGCAAGAAAAAACAAGCATTTGCAACCTTAATAACTATGCTGCGCAAGACTATAACGAGGCTCAAACACACACACAACTATCAGAAAAAGAATAACCTATGCTGTTAGTGGTATGCGCTTGAGAAGTTTCGTTCATATCATGACATGTCCAAAAGCTATAGTGTATACTGACCTACGTCGGCCATCAAAGTATCTCTTTGCCAAGAAGGATGCGTAATAATGGGCAAGACTCATATGGCGGTGTAAAAAAAATCTATATTGCTCCAATAGTTTGACATTGGAAATTCGAGAACAAAAAAGGAGCTGAAAATCTTTCTGCAGATCATCAATTCAAGCCTAGGAAAATCCTCACCAAGATAAGTTACGAAGAACACGGAAATAAATAAGCATTTCCTCTCGAAACCACTTGGAATCTATTGCTCTTAAAGATTGAAATTACCAGAATACCCATGGTTTGCCGCTTTGCAAATTACCAAGAGGGGAAATTTGTTATCAGGGAATGACATACCCTAACAAAAAAATAAATCTTCAAGGCTGTCAAGCATATATTTATGGTAATGATTATTCCTCTGTTTAAAAACTGGATGCTGATCAGGTGATAATGACGTTTGTGTTTTTGCTGGGCAAGAAGCATTGTAGACAATTCGTCAAATACTTGCCACAGTTGGCCCCCTACACTGGGGTACACAATGGGTGCCAATTACACAGCAAGAAAAATCTTCGATTCAGGATTCTATTGGCCCACCATCTACAAGGATGCCCATGACTTTGTCACCCGTTGTGACATTTGTCAACGTCAAGGAAAAATTACGCAACGTGATGAGATGCCACAAAACTCCATCCAAGTTTGCGAAATCTTTGACATCTGGGGCATTGATTTTATGGGGCCGTTCCCGTCTTCAAGAGGGAACAAGTACATACTCGTGGCTGTTGACTACTTGTCAAAATGGGTTGAAGCAAAAGCGCTCCCCACCAATGATGCCCGAGTTGTTTGCAAATTTTTGAAAACTCTCTTTTCTCGATTTGGTGCACCCCGAGCTATCATAAGTGATCGCGGAACTCACTTTTGCAATGACCAGTTTACAAAGGTCATGCTTAAGTACGGAGTCACTCATCGTCTCTCCACCGCGTATCACCCACAAACAAGTGGGCAAGTTGAGGTGTCAAATCGTGGTTTAAAGCGTATTCTTGAGAGAACCGTGGGAGAAAATCGTGCCTCCTGGTCGGACAAACTAGATGATGCTTTATGGGCCTTCCGCACAGCTTACAAAACACCCATCGGGTGTACTCCATATAAGCTAGTGTATGGAAAGGCATGTCATCTACCGATCGAGTTAGAGCATAAAGCCTACTGGGCCCTCAAGCATACAAATTTTGATGTTCAGACTGCGGGTGATCACAGGAAAGTTCAACTGAATGAACTAAATGAGCTTCGTGATCAAGCCTACGAAAACTCTTTGATCTATAAAGAGAAAACCAAGAGGATACACGATGCTAAGATCAAAAACCGCGTTTTCAACGTTGGTGATCGTGTTCTCCTTTTCAACTCTAGACTGAAGATTTTCTCGGGCAAATTGAAATCCCGTTGGTCTGGACCATTCACTGTAACCCAAGTTTTTCCTTATGGCACCGTCGAGTTATCTCAAAACTCCGGGCCCAACTTTAAAGTGAATGGTCATCGTATAAAACACTACTTTGGAGGGGACATACCAACCGAGGTTGTCCCGGATCTCCAGACGTTCCCCATGGACCAATAAATTCGGGGGACGGGTCAAGCGTCGGGACCCTAAACAAGCGCTTCGTGGGAGGCACCCCATGCTTATCAGTAGTAGTAATAAATAAGTGTTTTTGTGTGAGAAGGCTTTTTCCATTACCCGTGTTTTGTCCATGTTTTGTGTGCTTTGTGTTGTATGTCCAGGATTTCCCGGTTTGTGAAGACTCTCAAGTATCCACAAAAGTTTCACATCCTCAGCTTCAGTTTGGGAATCCAGTATCCAAATCTAATCGACTAACGTTTTATCTTTTGGCACACTTCATAAACGGCCTTAGATTTACGTAGGAACCCCTTTGAAACATCGAGGACGATGTTTAGTTCTAGTATGGGGGGGATCTTCGATTTGATTTTTCCTGCAGTCGTTGTTATCACCAGTAAGTCCCTTTTAATTACCACCAAATTTTTCAAAAATTACCAAAAAAAATTGAAATTATTTTAAAAAAAATATCAAAAATAAAATAAGTGTTTTGTCACAGTTTTTTGACTTTCCTACTGGGTAGAAATGAGAAATAAATTTTGACTCTATCGGGACGTGTTGAGCCCCTAGCAAGTATCCTCACATACCACTGTAGGCTAAGCTTTCACGAATTACGATTGCTTCGAATTTTAATAAGGTGAAAACAAGAAAGTGATAAAGTTAAATATAAGTTTATGTGCTCAGCCAGATTCTACTAAAACCTTACTATGAGTAACTTTGGCTTTTTCTCCCATTAGCTTTCTAATCCACCAAATTATACGTACTCAATTCAGTTTAACTAAGTCAATCAATGTTTTTAGAAAAAGCTTCAAAATGTGGAAACATAATTCTTTAAAGCGAGCTTATTTCTGTTCTTAATAATTCTAAAGTTAAAATGCCAAAGAAGCGATGGAACTGGAATGTAGAATGCAAAAATGCATGAATATTAAAATATGCCAATGAAAGCATCAATTGACTATATGGAGCAAGTAAAAGATGTTACGTGAGAATCCCACTCCGCTAACCACGAGGTGGGGTCCAGAACTAAACTTCTTTATACTTCAAAGGA
Organism: Tanacetum coccineum; assembly: GCA_026074375.1. Taxonomy (NCBI): domain Eukaryota; kingdom Viridiplantae; phylum Streptophyta; class Magnoliopsida; order Asterales; family Asteraceae; genus Tanacetum; species Tanacetum coccineum. Next base: position 21,836 of record BQNB010028668.1, read on the forward strand.
ATTGGTGTGTTTGTGATAATCTCACCAGGAAGCGAGTCATGAAGGGTTCAAACAAAGACACTTACTTAGCCATAATAGGAGATAAAATTACAAAGGGTTTGTTGTTATTTCCCTACGCTAGCAACGGGTGGTTTTCCAAACTAAGAACACCGTCTTTTGCTTTTTGATATCCTTATCAAGGGAGCGAGGCCTAAAGTAGAGTGTTCAAACTAAGCAACTCATTCCTAGCTTTAGAGAACATAAGAGTTAAAATGATGAAGAAGTTAGCAAAAGTTCTAACAGTTAAAAATCTCGTAACTTTAAGTAATCAAGTTTACATAGGTCCTAATAAAATTGTTTGCTGTTGATTCGTTGACATTCATCTTGAATCACGACTATGGAAATAAGTTGATCTATGGTCGAGTTGAAATGAGTACACACATTTAAATCATATATTCATGTTGGGAGTTAAAAGTTCACAAGTCATAAGTATGAGTGCTTAGCATTTAGACTTATATTGACAAATGATCTTGTTTAATTGCTTGGTTTGGAACTAGTGAAAAATCGGGGACGATGAATTTATCCGTCAGGACATCCGTAGATTATTCTATGGACGTTTCTCATTCTATGATCCCAATGTTGATATAATAAAGGAAGTCAAACAAATAGTCGAGAAAAAAAAAAGGGAAAATCAAAAAAATATTAGGGATAGTTAGTGTATGAATAAAAAATGGTGAAAACGGGACTTGTCGAAGCTTTTGATTCTTTAGTTTCCCTTGACGAACACTGTGCTACTTTTCAAAGTTATTAGTCAAGGGAGATTGAGATTCTTAGTTTTCGTAAATGCTTACTTCATAGCATTGCGTGAGGACACGGCAATACCTTAGTATGGGGGATTTTGGTATGTGCTTAATTACACATACCTTTTACCTTTAAAAACGAGCTAAAATAACCAAAATCGGACTTAAAATGCCAAATATATGCTTGTTCTGCTAATTGTATTGTGCAGGAACGGATAACACAGAAAAGGACGAAAAACAAAGCCAAAACGACAAAACCGGACTCGGAATGGAAAAGACTGCGAAAGACAAAGCCAAATCGAAGCCGAAAAGTCAATCAAGTCGAAAAGTCAACAGAAAAGTCAACTGGTCAAAGTCAAAGTCAACCCCGACAAATCCAAAAGTCAACATGTGAAGAAATATAAGTTTGAGGGTTAAAATTGCCAAATCCCTAAACTTATATTTAAAGAGGAAAAGAGAAAAGAAAAGAGAAGGGCCGAAACTGCCATGGAAGCAAAGTTACACTCCAAGGGCTAAAACTGCCAAGCCCTTGAAGTTATAACACACCAAGGACATGCGGTGCAGTTGCACTATAACTCTTGGGGACTTGTTTTGCCAAGTCCCCAAAGTTATATAACCACAAGGACGACGGGTGCAATAAGTCCTATAACCATCAAGGGCCAAACTTGCCACATCCCCAAACCCGTACCTGTCATCCCTAACCTTCGTACAAACTCATTTTTCCCGCCATTTCAACTCCCCACACACTCACAGGTTTCCAAGCTTCTTTTACCCTATAAACTCAACCAACCCCATGGACAATAACCTTCCCAGCTGTAAGATTGCCAACTTGGCAATCTCACAACTCCCTAAGCACATTTCGACGACCAAGATGACCCAAGAAGGATTGAAGGGCCAAGATTAAAGGCTGTGAACCCCTCACACAACAAACACAACCCTCTTGTGTGTCTACAAAGAAGCACAACAGCAAGAGAGAAGGAAGAAGACTCTAGCCTAGTTTTTCCTATAAAAAGCTTTGTAAAGCCATTATGGCTAAATAGTTAGTTTTTTAAGTAGTTCTCAGTGTAATTTTTAAAGTTTAAAGTGTTTTTAAGTTAACTTCTCTTTATGCACTTGTAATTCTAAGTTTTAATGAAAATTCAAGCTATTTTTACTCAATAAGCTCTCAATAAGCTCATTTGAGCTTATTCTTGTTAATAAGCTCAAATTCAGTTTAAAACTTGTTAAAAGCTCTTACATACTGTTTTCTGTCCATTTTAGTTCATAATTGACCATTTTGATGCATCTTGGAAGCTATTTGGAGTAATAAGCCACAAAGAGCTTATTGAGCTTTTAAGCTCAGGTTTAGAGGCTAAGGAGCCATTAGGTCAGGGTTTTAAGCCACTCACTCAACAAGAGTGGCTTGGTTCTGAGACAACAAAAATCCAAGGTTTCAATTCTCAATTTTCATTTAGCTCAATTTTTAGCTTTAGACATTAGCTTATTTGCTTTCAATCTCTGCAAACACATTAGTTTAGGCTTGTTATTTAGCTGTTTTAAGTTCTCATTGCATAATTGTGTGTAATATCACTTTATCCTTCAAAACTGTCACTTAGGTGTAATAAGCTAGCTGAGAAACTAGCTTATTTTTCTTAATAAGCTAGGACTTTTATTGTTAAATTAGTTTAAGTAGGTTAATATAAGTAGAAGTAGATAAAAAGTTTAAGCTGTTTTAACTTTTAATTAGATTTTAAGTGCAATTTAGTTTGACAGTTTTAAAGTAAAGGGGTGTTTGGCATAAGCCTTAAAACGGGTCAAAATGGTTTTGGCATGGGTTAAAGTCATTTAGTTAGATTAAGCTTAAGATTTAAGCTTTATTTAAGCTGTTTTATAGGTCCTTTTAGTTTGAAAATTGTTTTTCAAGTCTTTTATAAACCATTTTGTAAACTGTGGATTTTGAAAAAAGTCCCAAGTGCTTATTTAATTAAGCACTTGGATTTTGAGTGTTGTATCACAACAAAGTGTGCATTTTGTGAGTGTTAAAAAGCTGGGACAAATACCCTTTGGTCTTTTGATTTGGTGAGTCAACCATCAAAGCCATGTGTGGGCTAGTTTTAAATAACCACAAGCCCTTTTTTACCACACATATTCAGTAGGTAAAGTGATTTTTAAGGGTTAAAAATTGGTGCACAGCCCCTTTCATTTGAACTATCAAATCTGTTTAAGCCTTATTTGTGAGTTTAGAGCTTATTTGACAGCTTAAAATAAGCTGTCAAATAAGCTGTCAAATAAGCCCTTGAGGTTTGCCTTAAAGCTCCCCTGGTGCAAAAGGGGAACTTTAGGCTTATCTTTCTCAGTCATTGAGCACACTTAAGCCCAAGTTTTTGGCTTATTTTAAGAGTCTATAACCTCTTAAATAAGCCCTCAAAGTTTCAGGCCTTAGGAAGCTTGTTAGCTAGCTTATTTTCAAGCCCAAACCTTGCTCTTGGCTGTTTTGAAAGGCTTAGGTGTAGAGACTGCTTATTTGTTTTTTCTCTTGGCTATTTCAGCTTTAATTTGTAAGCTCAATTGTAGTCCATTTAGCTTATTTTGATTTTTAATAAGCTTTGTGTTTAAGCTTATTCCATTCCCTTGTTGCTTTATGAGCTTTTTAAGCCCATATTTTCCCATCAGTACTAACCTCCAAGTTAGTACTGTTGTGGGTTTAAGCCACATTTTGGCTTATTGAGCTTATTCCATAAGCTTAAATTGTTTCCTAGTAGCATTTTAGGTTAGTTTAAATAGTTTAGTTTGCTTATTTCCTTTTTTTTTAGCTTATTTGAATGCCCAACTTAAGCCAATTTAGCCTTTAAGCTTTGTTTAAGCTTTTCTGTCATAATAAGCTTCCCGCAGCTTATTTAGTTTAGCTTTTCCTTTCCTTTTTAGCTCATTTAGGTTAGTTTAGACCACTTAGCTTATTTTAGTTGTTTTCTTAGCTTAATTCGTCCCTAAGTCTAGAAAGACTTAGCTTTTTTTTGCTTTTAAGCCATTTAAGCTAAACATCCAAGTTTAAGCTTATTTTTAGGCTTATTTACAGCTTTTCATAAAATAAATAGCTTAGTTGGACTAAGTTGTTTAAGCCCCACGAGTTATCAACTTTGCTTTCTTGGAGTTTTCAATAAAAAAATTAAAGGGGAAGACAATTGGCCCCGGGTGAGCATGACTCGACCCGGGGAGCCAAGCAATACATCCCCTTTTTAAACTCACACCACTCTACCACTGCGCCCTTGGGTCTTTTTCGTTATAGACTCAAGGGCAGTGGTACTTATACACATTTTGCCAAATAAGCCTATAAGCTGAAAACAGCTTATTCGGGGCTTATTTGTTAAGCAACTTGGTGTTTTTTTATTTTTCGTAGGAACTTATAAGGCAGTATTTTTAGTAAATTTTTCAGAATTTTTCGTAATAGTTTAATATTTTTTATAATTAAATTTAGATAAAAGTTTATTTATTCATATAAAATTACAAAAATTAGACTCAATAAAATATTTTGTTTTTTTAGAAAATTTTCTTTTTCATCTAGTTGTAGGTACACAATATTAAATATTTTCGTAGGGTCATTTTTACAACTTTTTAATTTTTAAAGCACGGTCCGGAGTGCGGTATTTTTTGTCTTGACTCGTTTTTTGGGTCAAACGACTCGGTTTTCGGTCTAGTCTTTGTCATCTTCGTTTATTGATCCCTTAGAGTAGTTTAGATGTGAAAAAATTTTCGTAGGGTTATTTTAAGAATTTTAGGTCTTTTCCCCCTTTTGTTCGGGATTCGGGGTCTCGTTTTCTAGTTTAATTTCGTAATTTCTAGGTTTTTCTTAAACGTTTTAGTCCGTTATTATCTAATTTGACTTTTTCCACTTCCCAAACCAATTCCTTCCTTCAAAAACAAATCTTCGATCGTATCGATTTACCAGTCCAGCCTCGTTGGGGATAAACGACCTGGGAAAGCTCTATACTACTTCTCGGTTTTACTGATTCTGCTTTTATACTATTCTTATATATATTTTATATTTTATTATGTATTATATATATTTTAAGGTATAGTTTAGACGGATCAGTTACCACGTTTTGGAGGATTAAGGGATTTGATTATGCATGAATCACATAAGTCTAAGTATTCTATTCCTCCTGGATTCGACAAGATGTACCATAATTTGAAGAAGTTGTATTGGTGGCCCAGCATGAAAGCAGAAATCGCCACCTATGTTAGTAAGTGTTTAACATGTTCGAAGGTCAAAGCTGAATACCAAAAGCCGTCTGGTTTATTGGTACAACATGAAATACCCTAATGGAAGTGGGAGAAAATAACCATGGATCTCATTACAAAGCTACCTAATACATCTAGTGGTTACGATATGATTTGGGTAATCGTTGATCGTCTTACAAAGTTTGCACACTTTCTACTAATGAAGGAGACTGATTTAATTGAGAGATTAACAAGACTCTACTTGAAAGAAGTAGTCTCAAGGCATGGAGTTCCAGTCTCTATCATCTTAGACCGAGATAGCAGATTTATGTCTTGTTTCAGGCAGTCGCTCTAGAAAGCTTTAGGTACTCGTTTGGATATGAGCACTGCATACCACCCACAGATGAATGAACAAAGTAAAAGGACCATCCAAACACTAGAAGATATGTTACATGCTTGCATGATAGATTTCGATAAGGGCTGGGATAGGCATTTACCACTAGTGGAGTTTCGTACAATAACAACTAGCACACCAGCATTAAGGTTGCCCCATTCGAGGCACTTTACGGTCAAAAGTATCGTTCCCCTGTCTGCTAGAGTAAGGTTGAAGATAGCCAACTCACTGGTCCAGAGATTATTCATGAAACCACATAGAAGATTGTCCATATACGTAACAGAATTTAAGCTGCTCGTGATCGCCAGAAGAGTTACGCCGATGTGAGGTATAAACCTCTAGAATTTCAAATCAGCAACAAAGTTGTGTTAAAGGTTTCATCTTGGAAAGGGGTGTTACGTTTTGGCAAACGGGAAAAGTTAAACCCAAGGTATGTTGGGCCTTTCTAGGTTCTAGACAAAGATGGACCCGTTGCTTACAAACTTGAACGTCCTCAACAATTAAGCAAGGGTCACAACACATTTCACGTGTCAATTTTGAAGAAGTGTCTATCCGATGAATCGCTCGTTATTCCTTTGGAAGATATCCAAATTGATGACAAGCTTCATTTCGTGGAAGAACCTGTAGAAAGCATGGACCGAAAGGTCAAGCGGTTAAAGCAAAGCCGCATCCCAATCATTAAAGTATGATGGAATTCCAGGAGAGGTCCTGAATTCACATGGGAACGAGAAGATCAGTTTCAAAGCAAATACCCTCAACTTTTCCCAGACACCACTCAACGAGATGACAACAACTGAGTTTCAGGATGAAACTCTTTTAACGGGGGAAGACTTTGACAACCGGCATTTCTCTAGGTTAATAATCACCTATTAACTCGAAATAATTTATTTTGAACGCTTACGTACTTGATCTATCTTATAACCAGGAGGTTATCCCGCGTTTAGCGAAAAACGTCTTAGGACAACCATCGAATCTAGACTAAATTTAGTCTACATTATTTAAACATATTATCAATCTCATGAGCATATTTTACAAGTCATATACATTTAGTTTTACCATTTTTACGTAAGTCATTTAAACGTGCATTTTAATGCACACGTGCATGCACAACTTACCCAATACCTTCACCACCTTTACCAATACCCTAAATACTTATATACTACCAAAAATTATATAAATCCCTCCCCCAAAACACTCCAAAACTGGAGCTCATAGTGTAGATGTACACACAATAATGCAAAGTCTTATAACTTACCAACTAGTATGTTAAATTCAAAGTTTTCCTTTTAACTCTCTTACACAGCCAACCTAATACCCTTTACCCCTTCCCTTCTTACACCAATACCACTCCTCACCCATTGCCCTCATTAAAGTTTTTATTTCTTTGTCTTGAAGATACTTTTCCTAAGCTAGCTACTTCTATTTTCTATATAAATAAACTCCTCACTTCCTTCTTATTCACTACACTAAAAAAATAGAAACTCTTCCTTTCTCTCCTAATAATTTTGACAGTCCTATAGCAAGATCAAGATCAATTTCAAGCTTGGATTAAGGGTTATTCAAGATTAGTAGTTAAAAGGGTTAATAAGCTAGAGTTTTGGAGCTTAAAATCTAGGATTTCATTAGCTATTTTGGGTAATTAGTGCACACTTTGATTCTCATATTATCACCAAAACTTTATAAGCATTTTCATACTCATTTGATACTCATATTTACATATCTATATCATTTAATTTCCATATTATATCACCTTTTTATACCTTGTGTGTTGAAAGTTTGAATTAAAACAAGAAACTATGCCCTAATTGCAAGCAAAAAAATAAGCTAACTTTAGCTTAGTATAAATACACTTTGTACATTTATTGGGCTAAAACCCTTATACACACTGTTATATATAGGTCTTAAATAGCTCCCAGTCAAATTTCATAAGTTTTGGAGTTGATTTGATATGGTAAATAAATCTTATACGACCGGGTGTCAATACCGACAAGAATCTGAGTTTTGAATTTCAAACATAGTTAGCACCATCTTATGAGTGTTTTGGGAGGTCAAGATTGTGACAATGTAGTATATAAGACTTTAACTTAAACGTGGCAGTTGAATCGAGTCGTGAGGATGAGTAACGAGGGAGTTATGAGCTCAGGAAGTTGGGTATAAGTTGCTGGAATGTAATAGCTTAGAGTCCCGTGTGTATTTTGAATTATTTTGAAAAATAGGCGATGAACTGATTCAAATGGTTTACATTTTTGGAAATTAAACTCAAAAACGATGGACATAGGCCTTTTAAAACACGTGATTTCGTTTGAAAACAAGCGATTTATGGCCCGACGAAGTCGAGAAACTCTTTAAAAAATCTAACAGCATGTCCGAACCTTAAAATAAATAGACCGACACTTAAAGCATGTTTTTCCAAATCAAGGTCTTGAAATATTGAATGTAGATATATTTTAGGGAGTTTAACGGATAAAAATGGAATAGTAACGAAGTAGATACGCTCATTTAAACTAGGGTTTAAAACCTTATAAAACTTGTTTTGGAGTTTCAAAAGTTGTAAAGATGTGTTATTCGTTTTCTTAAACTTTAACTTGCGTAACTATATAAAACCTTACTATAAGCATACAAGGGTGATAAAAATTTATAAAAGTGCATATGCATTGTTACACTTCACAGTCGTAACCTAAAGTGGCTTAACATTATCTAGGTCGCGGTTAGGACTCATTGCTTGGTTGCACTTGTGATATTTCTTAATTTCATTAATTTGCTTGAGGTGAGATTTATAGCCCCGCTTTTACTCATTTGTAAATATTTTTACAACACTTGGGGTGAGATGCATTGCTTACTTTTTGTTACGGACACAAGTACTTTAAACTGTTACGAATTTATGCCTAAGTACCATTAACGCACTATGCCCGTTATCATGAACTGTTAGTTTACTTTGTGTGAAGCTCGTATTTCCTAAATTGATCTATTGGGATTAACAATCCCCGTTCGGGTAAGTAGTACTTACTTGACCAAGGTTATTGGTCTAACGAACGTATACCATGTCAGATTATGGGGTGGTCTCGGGTTAGACACCTACAGGGGCAACCAACTTGTATTAATATTATGTTAATATGAGACACGTGTTACAGCTTTAGTGTCATGAGCTTAGTGCATTCGTAATTCATTTTTAATATGATATTATATCTGTTATAATTGTCATACACTGGAAAATTTTATGGTCCGCACTTATTGTTTTATTAAACCTATGAACTCATTAACTTTATTTTGACATTTTAAACATCTATTTCTCAAGTCAGGAATTGCATGCTACATGGATAGCATTTTGGAGCATCATGCTTGAGTCACATTTTGCGATCTCATCACATGGAAGATTTATTGCATTACTTTTAAACGTTTAGTTATGTATTAGAGGTGGCAAAATAGGTGGGTCGGGTTGGGTTGTGTCATGGGTCTAGATGGGTCTTCTAGAAACATGGGTCTAGATTGGTTTGGTTCTAGATGGGTCGGGTCTAGATGGGTTTTGATAACTTAAAAAAAATTTAGAAGCCAACGATGCTCAATATAGTAATCAAAGTGATTCACTGTCCATTTTTGTACGTTTTGTATGTTATTGTTTGTTTTTGTTCGATTTCGACAGATTTCGACCGTTTTCGACCCTTTTTGACCAATTTCGACCGTTTTCGTTCGTTTTATCCCGTTTTCGATTGATTTTGGCTGATTTCGTCCCGATTTTGACCATTTTTGACCGTTTTCGATCGATTTTGCCATTTTTGACCGTTTTTAACGTTTTTGACCGTTTTCGACCAATTTCGACGGTTTTTGACCAATTTCAGTCGTTTTCGACCGATTTCGATGGTTTTCGAACGATTTCAACCGATTTCGACAATTTTTGACTGTTTTTGAACCTTTTCATCTATTTTCGACCGTTTTGTCCATTCTTGATTGTTGTGCGTTTTCGACTATTTTCGTTCGTTTTTGCATGTTTTCTTACGTTTTCAAACTTCTTTAAACGTTTTCGTCAGTTTTTAAACTTCATTAAACGTTTTTGTACGTTTTCGTCCATTTTTGAACGATTTTGTTCTTTTACATTGATCCTTCTCCGTTTCCTCCGTTTTTCTTCGTATTCTTATGTTTTGTTCGTTTTTGTACATTTCGTACGCTTTTATATATTTTTATAAAAAGTACCAAAACGTATAAAAACAGATAAACATTCAAAAATGTCAAAAACATATTTAAGCGTACAAAAACGTAGAAAAAAGTACAAAACGAACAAAAACTTAGATAAACGTACAAAAAGGTAAGAAAACGGACGAGAACCTATGAAAATGAACAAAAACGATCAAACACGTACGAAAACGGAAGAAACGTAAGAAGAAGGTTGAAAACGGTCAAAATGGTCAAAATCAATCAAAATCCATCAAAATCGGTCGAAAACAGTCAAAATCGGTCACAAACGGTCGAAATCGGTCAAAAACCGTCAAAATCGGTCGAAATTGGCCGAAAGCGGCCGAAATTGGTCAAAAACGTTAAAAAACGGATGAAAAAGTAAATAAAGTACAAAACGTATAAAAACGAATGAAAACGTATAAAAAAACTTTTGGTCCGCTAAACTCGTCTAATCCCCTTGAGAGACTCATCTATAATATTAAGGGAGCCCGTCTAGACCCGCTAAGAGACCCAACTTGACTCATTTATAATATTAAGGGAGAAATGCTAGACCCAACTAGAGTTATCTATATATATTAAGGGAGACCCAACTAGACCCATCCCTTAAAAATATTACCCAACTAGACCCATCTATAATATTAGGAAAAAATGCTAGAACCATCTAGACCCATGTATAAATTTAAGAGAGACCCATCTAGACCAATCCCTTAAAAATATTTATCCAACTAGACCCAAATTTAACCAATGGGTCTCAAATTGCCACCTCTATTATGTACTAAAATCATAACGTTTTTATGTAGTCAACTCTTGAAACTTGGTACTTTTGTTAAACTTTGAAATGGAAGCAAACTTTATTTTAAACGACTCATATAGATGTCGTTCTTTATATATTCTTGTGTTCTTGTATTATGAAGTAACGCCCCCGGTTACCGTTTCGCTGCCACATATTTCGGAGGTGTTACAATACTAGTAATTGAGTGCACACGTACAAAATGGCAATCATCGTATTGTTCAAGAACTTCACTATTTGTAAATTTTTGAAATAAGTATTCTTAAAGTTCCGTAAGATCATAACCTAATTGACTTGTTCATGAAACTTATACCTTGTCAACAAGTGCGATCGTCGTGACTTAAGGCATGAGCCTTCAAATAGGATCATCGTGCATTGATCTAACTAGTATTTGGATAATAGAACTATAAACAGTTGTATTAAATAATTAATTGATATACCGGGAATGATCGTCTTCATTTATACTACGGTGTTATATATTTGCATGTTTAACCCATGAGTAAATTTATTAATTCTAAATTATCCATTATCGATTAACGATATGAGGTTATTGTTGAATTAAGACAAATGTGAGCGATTGGTAATAATCATCGTGAATGAATATTTAAAGGATGTGTCCGCCAAACTCATATGTTATTCAATGGCTATGAATATTGGACTACCCTAACCAACGAGAATTCACTTCATATATCGGTGTCAATAGTGAAATCTTATAAGTGGTTATATTTTACTCATCCTTAGACTTAAGATTCAAGTACGTCTTGCATGTGTGGAATACCATTTCTTGATATACTTAAACGTTGTCATGCATAAGGTAGTTATAAAGGCTATTTTCCTAAGTGATGTAAAGCACATGAATGACATGTGCAGTCAAAATAGAATTTGTTCCTCCACGTGTTACTGGAGTTAGATACTACTAGGGCCCTCGATGAATTGATTAGATGTTTACATGACTATGCCCAAAAGTTAGTCAACGTGAATCTTGATTACATTTGGTAATCTTGTTCCAAATCTATATCGAGAAACAGAATAGTTAAACATTTGGAATGACCTTGATCAATATCCATAGTTTAACATCTATCTGAAACAAAAGGATGTTTAATAATAAACCATTTAAACTGATAGGTTTACGAAACCGCACTCAGGTATTTTTGGGAGCAATGTCGTGTTGCTAAACACTAACCTTTGCTTGTATAATTATTTGTGATCATAACATTCGCAAGTGGGAGCTATTGGGAAGTGCTCGTATCATATTAAATAATTATACGAATGGATATACGTGAGCCTATAGGGTCACACACGTATACATCGGGGTATTACCAATTATAATGTATTTAATATATTTATAGTAATTATAGTAATTATGTTAATTATATCAGTTATATTTCACAAATGGCTTAACGGTCGTTAGTTAATCACATTAGTCGCATTAATAAACATTTTTAAGTGTATGACTTAATAAATGGACTTAACCCAAACAATATAGAAAGTGCATAAAGTGTAGGGGTGGTCGGCCTATAGGAGGAAAATTAGAGGGGAAAACTTGTTCACCATGTTTACTAGTTCACCAAGTAATGGTTAAATTATATAAGGATTTGCTTTAGGCATAATCCCATAACTTAAGAATACAAACTAAAGAATTATACCTTCTCCCCTTTACTCCTAAAACCGATTAACCATAGACAAACCCTTAGGGTTTTTGTATGTCAATTTTCATTAAGAAAGAATCAAGAATTCGTGTTTAGATCGTAGAATTAAGGAACTAGAATTCCGGTAATACAATAAGACGTGTATTGTGAATATTCATAGAGATCGCCCCCTTTGATGATTCTTTGGGTTTTGTGGATTTTAAGAAAGAACCAAGTCCGTTCTTTGCTCCATTGATTCATTCAATTACGTTACAAGAGGTAATAACGTTGTTGTTAATTTAATCATTACACATCATACGGATCCACCGTTTTAGGACCTTAATCCGCTGTGCAATATATGTTGATAATAGTTATTTAGTATATAAATTCCAACACGTCGAGCATTAGACTTGGCTTTTGGGGCTTAGGTAATCGTGATATACCCCGTACCCATTGTGGACCATGCACTGTTCCATTCGTAGCTCATCGTACAACAATTGTCAGCAGTGACTTCTGACTCCGTTGCAAATGTAGCCCAATCGTCGTTGCCTCTGGACCTGAGGTGGCCTTCTGGAAAACGCTCAATGCACATTACGTAATTATAAGGCTAAGTATATGTTAGCCTTTGTGGTCACACACAAATACACTTAGACACCTTAAGTTATAATATAAATAGGGTATGTTTATTATGTTAACACCGAAATGATTTATAAGTCGTCTTAACTTGTTTATTTTTTATATAATGTATTAATAAATAATAAGTTAAATAATTATTAGTTATTATTTAACAATGTATTAATGAATAAACTCACAAATCAAGTTTAGGAAAGTCCTAAAATCCCTTTAATACACTATATAATAAATACACAAGTAAGTTGGTTAACTAACTTGGTGATCAAGTTAAGAAGATCTAGGAGGTTTATGTTTAGTATAATTAATACAAAGCCCTAACCCTATGATCAACTAACCCAAAAAACCCCCTCTCCTCTATTTGGTGGTCGACGACTTAAACAAACCCAACTAGGGTTTCGATTTAACTTTTAGTCTTACATAGATTCAAGGACGTAAAGGCATTATTTTTGATTCAGGTGTTAGGACTAGCATTCCTAAGGTACTGTGGATGTGTAGTATGGATCAAACTTAGAGTATAATCACCTATTGATTATATTGGTGTTTAGATCATTCCGGGCTAATAAGGTATGAAGGTAACGGATGAGTTAGACCAAGACCGAAACACAATTGTAGGGAGAATCGCCATGAAATAGCCATAAGTTGATAATTTTGAAAGGAATGTGATGTAGACTATATATGAAACACACACAAATTAAACCCGTTGATTCACACGAATATCATGAGCATCTTTTAACTATCGTTGATTAAACAAATGCCGATAATCAATATACTTTCTAAAATTATAATTTTCATATATTTCATAACTGATCATTCTAGCACCATAATACAATTATTAAATAGGCCATGAAACTCGAAACGGGCCTAAAAGACAAACAGACCGGACACTAGCCCAAAAACAAAGTCCAATATAAATGAAAAAAACATAAAAAGGTAAATAGCTCATAAAATAAGGCGATTTAGGGCCCGAACGTTTCGTAGTTGTTGGTTTGCCAAAACGTTATCCTCGTTGCAAGCTTCGATTTGTCTCGTCATGGTCCTAAAACGGAGCCCCGTAGCTCAAGTTATAGTAATTTTATTGAATCCATTTTCTTCACACGATCTTGGGCTTATAAAAACAAAAAGGCACGTTCCTCAATACTTGGGCCTGCATCAGAATGGGGTCATAATCACCCGCATGAGATTTCAAAAGAAGAGGGCTATGGTGAGAAAGGTGGTGTGGGAGGTAACAAGTTTATCATTAGGCTAAAGAGAGACAAAATGGCGAGACATTAAAATACGGCCAATTTTGCTTAGTTTAGTGTCAATTTTGTTCATTCTAGTAAATTTTCTACCCTCAATGGTAAGTCAACACGATCGAATTATGTAATGAAACTATTGAAAGCTTTAGCACCACTTTTACGAAAAACAGAACCAAGTCTTTTAGATTCAGAATGTACCTCGTCAAAGCCACCAAGTACAATGGTCATCGTGTGAAAATGTAGGATCACGTAGTCTAGTCCAAAGAGACCGTTTCTTAAAGGCATCTTGTGGAGCGTATAGAACTAACATAAGGCAATAAAGTCCCATGTTTAGGCATTCCCCAAAAATGGCGATAAATCCTTTACCACCATCCAACACCTTATGTTTCTTAAACAAAGAAACATCACACATATCCCTCCGAATCATCGACGAGTTGTCGATGACCGGGGGACAACTATTTTGTGAAGAAGGTTAGTGTTTTTGAGCGGAAGATACATGATTAGGGTTTAGGATCTTAATGGCTGATACGATGTAAGAAAGGGTTTAGAGATATAATTTGTGTTTTGTATTCCTCAAAACAATTGATACAATATATAGGAGTGTACGAACTATTCTAGAATACGGGCTTGAGCCCAATACATAATGACCATTAATTTGACTGGCATAAATAACTTTGAATAAATAACTTTGACTAATCATACATAATTGACTTTGACTAATCATGGACTAACATAAACCATAAACTTGGGCCAACCAAGCTATCTAATAAAGATACATATATTCATAGTATTCTTATATTTGTTTTTTTTTCTTTGAAAGAAAATCAACTCATACCAGTGTGGTTTTTTACGTGTGGTTTATGGTTTAGATAACATGAAGATAAGAAGTGTGTTTTAAGTGATCGATCTTTGCTCTCAGATATAGTATATATAATATGTTCTCATCTTGTCCAAATTTTATAAAATGTGCACATAAATATATACATATCATTGATACTTTTTTTTCTATGCATTTTTAGAAAAATAGCCAAACAGATCTATTTGGAATTTTGGACGACTATCTATCCCCGGTCCCAAAGCAGTCTAACACAGGAGCTACGCGTAGGTGATTAGTCTCATCAACTTCAGACACTTGGGGACATCCTTGTAACTTAACAATAAAGAAAAAGGGTATAATCGTCATTGAAATAGTCTTTCACAAGCTCACCTTATTAACAAGTAGACAACATAAACTTTCAAAAAGTCATCCACACAAAGCAAAATGCAGATGAAGCTTTGTTATCATCAAAATAAACCTTCTCTTTCTAGGTGTATAAATGTTACAAGATTATAAAGAAACCATGTTCTCTATCCAAAATGAAAAACCCTAATAAAAAACCCTAATTTTCTTGATTCTAAAACTAGGGTTTTGTTATTAGTTCATGGATATTGATCTTTTGTATACTTCTTGGGGGGTGTTAATATTGCAGGGTTATAACTTTAAGCTCAAGTTTTCATGGCAGATGTAACTAGCAAGAAGCTTCTTCTCTTTGTTGGTCTCCTGCTAGTCTTTCCACTCTTTGTTCAAGCTCTCGAAACAAGCCATTTGACGCCCGTTAGACGGTTGTTGAAGCATTCTTCGATAGATAAAACCACCATGGTCGCGACAACTGCCGGTGGCACCAGTCATGCAGAATTTCATGCAGCTGCTCATGAAGTTCCTAGTGGTCCAAATCCAGAATCCAACAGGTAAATTAATTAATGAAGGAGATTAGAATGTACTTTTTTGCTTGGTGTAGTACATAATGTGGGAGTATTGGTTTTTAATTGATTTGTGGTTTGCCATTGTGTGATGTTAATTAAATTTAATTTTCCTGATATCTGTGTTAGTTATTTACAATAAAATGTTTCCTTAAGGATTATGAAATTTGCTGCATCAAGACATTATTTTATTTGTTTGAATATGTGACAGTGGGTTGAAAACTTGTCGATTAGTCGGTCAAAAAAGATCGAAAACCATGTTTATAAAAACCATGATAATATGTGACATATAAGTTAGGCTAGGCATTTTAAGAATCAAGATTTACTTAGATACAGTGGTTAGAAACTGTGCCTCTGTGTAAATTATGCTTCTTTAATTAAGCGTGCTCAACTAATATAAACTAAAAGAGACCTGTCTTGGATATTTATGTTACTATTAATACATATGTTAGTTGATGTGATGATACGGCACATTCATTTTATTCAAAAGAAATTTGACGAAACCTATATTCTAAATTTAGCAATATTACAGTAATTTGTCAGCTGTGTGTCTCGTAAAATATGTTAAGAATAAGTACAATAAAAAATTGCTTTCAATCACTGTGCCACAAATGAAATTATATTGCCAACTAAACTGTAGTTTAAACTTACTGAACCTTTATCGAAGACGTGCATACATGATAAACTTACAAAATATAGTTCCAATTATGAGAGTAATATATATATATATATATATATATATATATATATATATATATATATATATATTATATATATAATATATATATAATTATTGTTTAAACTTAATGAGTTTTGGGGGAGTAATAAAGTTATGAACTCCAAACTTGATGTGAGGAATATAGAAATCTACATGCCTCCTTTCTTCTGAAAACATTTCAAAATTTCTAATTGGTTTGTTTCTGAAAACTTTTTGATCCAATGAATTGAATATATATAACATTTGCACCTACAATACCAGCTAATCCATGGTTCTAAAATACCTTTCCTTTCATAAAATCATGTAAACTTTTGGTTAACTTTTTTTTTTGAACGGCAATTTGTGGCTACATGGCCCCTAGCCCAGAAGGCGTAGCGAGCCCACACAACCAGGTTGGGTCCAGCCCAGAAGGCAATGACACCCTTCCCTTTACACACGCGGGAGGAAACCCCTATCGCCCTAGACAAGACTCGAGCATGAGACCTTACCTAGAAGGGTAAAACCTCCATACCATTGGACCAAATGCCCGTTGGTTAAACTTTTGGTTAACTAACACATATATATCAAATTAACATCGATAAATTATAATATTAATTATTTTTTGTAATCCAATAAATTTGTTTTAAAATGTAAACAGTAAGACACAAAACTAGCAAAAAAACTGGTGGGGTTTGTCTGATGGAAAATAAGGCAATGGAGACATTGCATGGTCAGAAATCTGAAATCTTTTATCAACTGTGACTTCTCCTTTTTGGTGTCATGATTCACAAATAATTGATGAGTAAGTTTCATGGATTTTAGCACTTGGCCTTGCTCCAAGTCTTGGCACCACACTTAAATATTTTGCTGATTTTATTGTACCCCATGTGTGAAACCAATATACTCGATCAAAGTATTAAAATTCTGTATGGGTCAAAGATACAATGAACCCAATATTTTTCATAAATGACAAGTATTGTTTTTTAGCAGGGGCGCGGGTCGATAAACTTTGCTGTTTATTAACGTTTCATGAGTAGTAGCCGTATTTGTATTTTTTTGGTTCAGTAATTAATAATGAAATACATGGAATTGAAGATGATCATGGTCATATTTTATTGTCATGAAAAAATCAGGATGAAATGAATCGATTTCGTAGTTGAGCTTGTAATACAGAAAGAATATCATCAACAACAGCAACAATAATTATATTTGACCTAGTTGAGGCACACAACACGGATGAATGAAGCATCTCATCTTGACTAGAAAACAAAAACATATAATGCTAGTAAGAAACTGGCAAGAGTTCTAATAGTGACTATATTACCGAGTTTAATGTCATGAGATAATCTGAATGTAATGAATCAGCTCATATAGTAGAGTTGGCAACAACGACAAGAGTATACATGCATATGCAGTTAAAAAAAAGGTAACAAACCGCCTTTCACAAAACGCTCTCACAACCAACATGAAAAAGGTAATTCTTGTAATACCAAGATTGAAAAGACACACGCCTAAAAATTTATCATATAACATTACGCCTAAAAATTTATCATATAACATTTTATTTATGTTGCATATGCCCAACCATTTAAATACTATTGCAAGAGATGAAGTTTAGTTACACGATTACACAAAGCATCGCGTCATGCCTAGAAAAAAACTTGTTCAATAGAAACATACATTGAGAGGACATATGATTAGTGAAATGGATAGCACTTCTTACATAAATTAACTTAATAAGCGAGAAAAGCTAATAGTGTACAAATACTAATGGCCGCCACCACCACCACCGCCCCCAAAGCCTCCTTCAAGACCACCACTCGCATCACCACCAGTACCCCCTCCGAGTCCACTCCCACCCCCAACACCAATACCAAGACCGCCACCACCGCCATTCCCAAACCCGCCTCCACCAAGACCGCCTCCTCCACCTAGACCACCCCTACCACCAAGACCCCCTCCACCAGTACGTGCACCACCTAGACCACCAAGACCTCCTCCACCTAGACCACTCTCGCCACCCAGACCGCCTCTGCCACCTAGACCTCCTCTGCCACCAATACCTCCACCTAGACCACTGCCGCCACCAAGACCTAATCCACCTCTTACACCAAGACCTCCTCCACCACCTAGACCACTCCTGCCACCAAGACCACCTCCACCACCTAGACCACCTCCACCACCTATGCCACCAAGACCTCCTCCACCAAGTCCACCACCGCCAAGACCTCCACCGCCAAGGCCTCCTCCACCAAGCCCACCACCACCAAGGCCTCCTCCACCAAGCCCACCACCGCCAAGCCCTCCACCACCAAGACCACCACCGCCAAGCCCTCCACCTCCTAGACCTCCACAGTGACCAATTCTACCACCAACTCCACCCAATCCTCCACCTCCTAAACCTTTATGGCGACCTATCCCACCCCCAACTCCAAGTCCTCCACCTCCTCCTAATCCAGCACCACCTCTTAGAACTCCATGATGACCAAGCCCACCTTGCCCTCCAATGCCTAAACCTCCACCACCACCAAGACCTCCTCCTAATCCCCCGTTAAATCCACGCTTAAATTTCCCCAACAAACCTTTCTCGTCTCTAACTCCTTTAACCACATCTCCATAAACTACACCATAATTACCGGCCAACACAACCAAAACCACAATCGCCACACGTAACCCACGAACAACAATCATACCCATTACCCCTCTTTCAAGATACCAACAAGAAAAAGATAGAGCAACTTTAGAGCATACTACATAGACTGTCGTGTACATGCATCATATATATAGGGAGAACTAAATTGGGTTAATCAAAATAGCTTAACTTTAGTTAAATCTTTACACCATGGTGGGTCAAACGTGAAAATCATAAATACACTGCCATCATTAATGAATGCTTGTTTTGCCATTGGCGACTAAATTAATATTTACAACCACCCCTAGTACATTTTACCAGAGCCAAGAACATTCAATTACTATTAGCCATTATTATCCTTTTGGCAGTACATAGCAGTATTAATTGGTTACGAAGATCAATTATAAGCTCAACAATTGAAGGCCTCAAAATTTTTGGAAGCTGTTGACATAATTGTTTCTTGAATAATAACTACTTAACATTGATTAAGATACCAACAATCATACCCATTACCCCTCTTTCAAACACTTTTCAAATATGAAATTAAAAGTCAAAGTCAATAGTCTGTTGGAAATATAAATTTTTTAACATAAACATCTCAATATTAGTATCTCGGAAAAAGCAAAAGCTGGCAGCTATTATTACCATCATACATGTAGATTAAAAGTGAAAAATAAAAAAAATATTACTCTTTCCGTCCCATTTTTATTGTCCATGTTTTTTTTTGGGACGTCTTAATTTAATTGTCCACTACTAAAAATAGATAAAGAAGTTTGATGAAGTTTACTATATTACCCTTGTTTCAAAATTATTATTACGAACTTTAAAGAAAACTTTAATTAATTAGCTAAGGGTAAAATGGTCATTCTGTCAAAAAGTAAAAGAGAGAAAGCATTAATAAATGCACTTTTATTAAACTGTGTGTTTTTTGTCGGGAGACAATAATTATGGGACGGAGGAAGTAGAAAACAAGTAGAAGTTATTTTTTTACCATTGTTGTCAAATGTTTTTACGAAAATAAAACTATGCTCGTAACAATATTTAAATGATTGATTATTTGAACATATTCAACCCAAATATCGGGCCACTCATATAAATGATAAATTATTAGTAGTCAATCCTTTTATTATTTTTAGAATTTTTACTTTATCATACACTTTACATGTTACATTATTGACCAATTAAAAGATGAGGAATGCTAGGACCACAAAGAGTTTACAAAAAGATTTCCACAAAATGATGTGGCATGATGATTTGTACACCATTGACCAATTAAAAGATGAGAGATAAAAAACTTGAATCCAATTATTGCATGCCACATCATTTTGTGGATTTCTTTTTGTAAACTCTTTGTGGTTCTAGCATTTCTCATTATAGAATATACATTCGCTTAAAAAGTTTTATTGTTTAAGAGGGTTGTAGCGTGATCATGAAATATGGTCTAAAAACCATTCCAGTATTTATAATTCTAAAAATGTATAATCATTTATTTCCACCGATTTGGGATCTTAGTAGTTTTTAATATTATGTTTATTTAACTTTTGTCTGATTTTATCTATATTGTAGGGTGTTTTTACGCACAATAAATATCGTTTATTAGTGGAAACAACTCATTTGAACGTATTTACATTTAGGACGGTATATTTAAAGCCAGTTACTTTATATTTATATATGGGTTTATTTTTATATATATATTGTTGGACAAGTATTTTTTTATAAATAAAAAGTAAAAGTCAAAATATTGTCATTACGGCAGTAACTATCTCGTTGAAAATAGGGCGAGCAATTTGGAACGTCTTACGAAATTTAAGTTGATCGTACATCGGGTCCTCGCTTAAAAAAGCGGCGACTAAACGCTGATGAGCACCAGCACGATCTCGAGTTATGATGTTTCTTGTCGGCCGGTTTGCTACTCGTCTACTCTTAATAAACGCAATCGCTCGTTTAATAAAAGTCTTCTTACGACGGCTAGTAACTTCTTCTTCTCATTCTAAATCTATGCCCATAAACGTATACGAATTCATTTTGTGTAAATGAGGAATGTGTGAAGTGTTTATAAAATGAGAGAGTTGGGTATAAAATGTGAGAGTTGTGTATAAAAATGAGTGAATTAATGGTTATTTATAAGTAAAAAGGGTTTTTTTAATTTTTTTTTTAAATATAACGGATATAAAATTTTGGGGGCCCACTTTTTTAAACTCACCGTGAGGTGAGTATCTCACCTATCAGCCAAAAAAACAAGTCAAACTCACCTTGATAATGTTAACTTACCGTACGCCTGGAAGTTATGATCTAACTTAATGTAATTTTGTAACACTTTTATGATTGAAAAATAAATGAAAATTACTTAATAAAGGTTGTAATATTTAATTTTGAACTTTATGTTTACATATTTGTTTATTTTTATACATGTTATTGGACAAGTATTTTTTTTATTTAAGTAATTATTAAAAATATTAGTTGAAAAGTAAATTTACTAATAATTAGTATAATAAAAAAAATAAAAGTCAAAATGTTGTAATGATTAGAACATTAATTAAGATGGTTTTAATGATTTGTTAAAATATTCTAAAGATTGTATCATAAATAGTGTTTAAATAGTGGGAAAATGGTGTCCATTTAGAATGACCTTATAACATTACCTATTGTTTCATTTCGTTTTATTTTATAAGGGATTTCAAACGTTTGATTAGGTTTGATTATGCGTACTTTTTACAAATAGATATGCATCCTATATAAACTATTTGTTACATATACATGCATGCTATATTCGAAAAATAACTTTTTGCAAAATTCTCAACTTGAGAGGTTAACAAGTTGCGGTAAATTAAATTAGATAGAATTTGTTTTGGTTTATTACGGGGTAATTTATCGTATGTATGTGTAGGGCATATAAAACTTATATGGTTTCGATAAAAGAAACATAGTAAACAATGTTCACATACTTGGAGTTCATTTTTTTGTATTTGCAATTATTTTTCAAATAATGATTTTTTGGTCTAGAGATGTACGTGTAATCAAAATGTAACCGCTATTAAAGTACATATTGTATATTTAGTGTAATCGGCTCATTGGCCCGAGCCCATAGTCTAGAAGCTTCCTTTGTATCATATATATAGGTTGTCTATTATCAATTATAATCAAACAATCATTCCAATCAACATCAATTTCTATTATCTTTCATGGTATCAGAGCTTATTATTAATCTTCCTGTAATCTTCTCCTTATTTTTCTCTTATAACACGCTTCTCACCTCTCCCTCCCATCAAAAAAAAGTTAATGTTCATCGGCGTCACTATTCATCGATGAGTACTGTTCATCCGAGGGTACTGTTCATCGGCGGGTACTGTTCATCCAAGGATACTGTTTATCCGAAAAAAAAAAAAGTAAAAAAATAAAAAATTGTTCTATGGCTTCTCCATGTCAGCTATGGTATATTGGAACTAACGGGAGTAATTTCACACCTTTCATCTCACACCGGTAACCTTCAAACCTCTTTTCTTAATCGTAATTTTCATTCAGTCATTGTCGAAAATGGATCATCTATACCTGTCACTCACTCTGGACATGTACAAATCCCTAATCCATATCGCCCACTCCACCTTAAAAATGTTCTTGTCACACCCAATATAATTAAAAACCTTGTTTATGTACGTAAATTCACCACTGATAATAAATGATCCATTGATTTTGATCCCT
This sequence comes from Tanacetum coccineum, assembly GCA_026074375.1. Taxonomy (NCBI): domain Eukaryota; kingdom Viridiplantae; phylum Streptophyta; class Magnoliopsida; order Asterales; family Asteraceae; genus Tanacetum; species Tanacetum coccineum. The sequence goes on from BQNB010028668.1 coordinate 44,433, forward strand.
ATGGTTTCACTGTACGAGATTATCATACCTGTCAATAACCCTTTTCGTCTGTGACAGACGACCAGTGATCATATACCCCTTACACCGTTTTTGTCGCTCACCTGTGCACCCTACATACTAATAATCATTCCCTTTGGCATCAACGTCTTGGTCACTCCGGTGACAATGTAATTCAAACCCTGTCGTCACGTGGCCTTGTGTCTTATAATAAACAAAACACTCAACACTTGTGTCGTGCCTGCCAATTAGGGAAACAAACAAAACTTTCCTTTCAACGATCTACCTCTATTGTCACATCTCCCTTTGACATTATTCACTCAGACCTTTGGACATCTCTTGTCTCTAGCATGAGTGGATATAAATACTATGTACTTTTCTTAGATCACTATTCACATTTTTTATGGGTCTACCCACTTCACAAAAAATCTGATGTGATGCCACGTTCAAAAACTTCTTTACACTTTCGTGCATTTGTAAAAACCCAATTCAACTGTGAAATTAAAGCTTTCCAATGTGATCATGGTGGAGAATTTACAAACAACTCCCTTCCATGATGAATTATTTGCCACTAATTTAGGCATTCAATTTTGTTTTCTCATGCTAGACATCTTAACAAAATGGCAAATCTGAACGCATGATTCGTACTATCAATAACGTAGTACGTTCTCTTCTCTTTCAAATCCGTCTTCCTCCCGAGTATTGGGTCAAAGCACTACTTACTGCTGCTTACTTACTTAATATCCTCCCCTCCACCTCTATCAACAATAACATCCCTTACACGAAATTATTTAACAAACCATCTATTCTTTCACCACCTTTCGCAACTGTTTGGATGCCTTTAGTTTCCCTTACACCTTTCCACTGCACTAACTTGCCCTCGCAACCACAACACATTATCCTTTCCTCGGGTACCCTTACAATCATTATGGATATCGATGTCTTGACCTGAACACCAACAAAATCATCATTTCCCGTCATGTCACATTTGAAGAAACTGTCTTTCCCTTCGGCTCCATGACTCTAACTCAACCCCCCTCATACCAATTCTTAGATGATAATCTCGACACCTCCCCCATTGCACTTCGCCTTCTTACCACACCTACTTCTCCTCAACAAACACCACCCACAAAAACTCACACCACAACACATACCCTATAAGCATACACCACAATACAACCACCTTTTAACTCGTGCTAACACCATCACCACTAAACACAACGCTTACACCAAAACACCCAATTAACACCTCGCCACCACCACTCTACCACACATTCTACTCGCAACACCTTATGGTCACAGTTCTAAGTTGGAAATTGTAAAGCTAACAAAAACAATTCCATGTTACCACCTCCTCCCCATCCCTAAGTCTCCTTTCCATGCCCTACGAGATCCTAACTGGAAACAGGCTATGTGTGACGAATATAAAGCTCTCATCGACAATAAAAACTGGTGCATGTTCTCGCCCCACCAAATGTCAATAGATGTTCCGCGCCATGTGGTTTATACTACACAAATATTTGCTGATCGGTCATTAAGTCGATACAAAGCCCGACTAGTTGCAAATGGTCATAGTCAACAACAAGGCATCGACTACGATGAGACATTTAGCCCTGTTGTCAAACCTGCTACCATTCGTACTATTTTTAGCCTTGCATTTTCTTGACAGTGGCCTATTCATCAGTTAGACGTGAAAAATGCATTTCTTCATGGGCATCTTACAGAGACAGTTTACATCACCAACCACCAGAATTTACTGATTCAGCTCATTCTGATTATGTTTTCCTTCTGCAAAAGTCGCTTTATGGCCTTAAGCAGGCCCTCCGAGCTTGGTTTCAGTGATTTTCCAGCTATGCTATTAGAGCTGGTTTCTATCATAGCAAAACTGACTCGTTTCTTTTCATCTTTCACAAGGGGCCAGACACAGCTTACTTACTACGGTATGTGGATGATATCATTCTTATAGCTTATTCTACTTCGCTCCTGCAACGTATCATCTCTTCACTACATGCGGAATTTGCTATGACAGACTTTGGCCCACTCAACTATTTTCTCGGTATATCTGCCACGCGTACTACCTCTGGCATATTCTTGTCCAGACGAAATATGCCATCGAGATTCTTGAGCTGGCACAGATTCTTAATTGTAACCCTTGTAGGGCTCCAGTTGACACTGAGAAGAAGCTTGGACCTGAAGGATCACCGGTCACTGATCCTACTTTATATCGCAGCCTTGCCGGAGCACTTCAGTACCTCACTTTTACCCGACTCGATTTGTCGTATGCAGTTCAACAGTTATGTCTTTACATGCATGATCCTCGAGAGCCACACCTTAATGCTAAGAAACGTGTTCTTCGTTATCTTCGAGGAACCACTGATCTTGGATTACAGCTATTTCGGTCTACTACATCATAGCTTATTGCCTACTCTGATGCTGACTGGGTAGGTTGTCCGGCTATGCGCCGATCTACTTCTGGATACTGAGTTTTTTCTTGGTGACAACCTCCTGATGTGGTCCTCAAAACACCATGACACGTTGTCTCGCTCTAGTGCTGAGACTGAATACCGCGGGGTTGCGAATGTTGTAGCTGATACATCTTAGATTCGCAACCTCCTTCGTGAGCTTCATACCCCACTTTTTACAGCGACCTTGGTCTACTGTGATAATGTTAGTGCCGTATACATGTCTGCAAATCTGGTGCAACATCAGCGCACCAAACATATAGATATTAACATTCATTTTGTTTGTGACAAAGTAGCAGCAGGTCATGTTCGAGTTCTTCATATCCCTTCTCGATTTCAGTACGCATATATCTTCACAAAAGGACTCCCATACCCGTTGTTTACTAATTTTAGATCCAATTTGAGCGTCCGCAAATCTCCCACTCCAACTGCAGGGGGGTATTAAAGCACATATTGTATATTTAGTGTAATTGGCCCATTGGCCCGAGCCCATAGTCTAGAAGCTTCCTTTGTATCCTATATATAAGTTGGCTATTATCAATTATAATCAAGCAATCATTCCAATCAACATCAATTTATATTATCTTTCACCCGCACCGGGTTCTACTTTTCGTTTCAAATGAAGGTGTAGATCAATTAGGTGAGTGTGAATGTGTTCAGGTTTTAAAATAATTTCAAATATTCAAAGCAATCAAACACTCTACAATTAGATAGCACCATAACACACGTACATCAATCAGTTGGCCAAAACGATAACTAAATAAAAAGGACGAATTGCTAGTGGATTTGTCTGCCATAATATCTTGGTAACATCCTGTCAGTGCTTTGATTTGCTGATGAGTAAATGCTAATTTTTTGGCGCCGCGTTACTAATTGATAACTTTTATTCAAAACTTGGCCGCTAACTAGTCATCTTTATGTTCGCTAACTATTTATCGGCAGCCTCTTCTCGTACGGGTAATCTTCGATCCTCATCTCAAAAACCGAAATCATGCCCATCAAAACTCTCAATTTTGACCATTCCTTTTTCTTCTTCCATTGCACCTAGTATTCTCCAACATGGTTCCGGTATCGCTTGTTGACTTGGGACTATGCCGATCTAGCACGCCACTTTAAGGGGCTAAAATAAACAAGGCTACAGGGTAATAAAATTACACCATGACATTGTCGTGTCCCCACATAACGTAACAATAGACGTTATAATCACAAAGAAGAATAAACAAGAAAGAGAAGACTTACAAGAACAAACACGACACGGGAATTTACAATGGTTCGTACGACTGCTCGTAGTTAATTCATTATTCAAACCTGAGAGAACATATTAATTTATGGCATATAGTTACAATGAGGAAACATTTATTTACAAGGGTGAGAATAGCTTTACCTTTCCCATATCTATCAACCGATGCGAGATACTAACAACGACTACCATATGATATCTTTAAAGATTTGAGTTATTCATCGTCTTTGCAACATACGTTGATAACATCTTGCTAGTGCTCTAATTTGTAGATGCTCATATGCTATTTTTGTTGGAATATGAACACATATAAATTATATATGTTCGGGAATTTATTCGAGCCTAAGGGGACGCACACGGTAATATGTAGAACAACGTATTTAATATATTAATGTAATATATTAATTAGTGTTTAACAAACGATCGTTAAAAGTTTAACAAGAATAAATATTAGTTGTTAATAGTTAAAGGACTAATATGCAAAACCAGGAAAAAGGAAAGTTTGGTTTTTCCCACTCTTTCCTTATAGTCGGTCGAACCACCTCCTCATGAGGAGGTAGGGGAATTTGCTTGCAAGCCAAGTTGAGAGGAGTATATAAGGAGGTCTTAGGGTCCTTGAGAGCTCATAACTTCAATCCTTAGAATCCCTAATCTCTCTTGATCTTTCTCTTAGTTGATCGAACCAAAACCTTTTAAGGTTTTCGGTTTTTCTTTTCCCCTCCTGTTCGATCGGCAGCAAACCCACAAAGGGTTTTCGTTTGGTTGTGGTTCGACCCTCAAGAACACGAAGGGTTACTTGGTTTAGTTGATAGTCAATCTACGGTGATCGTTTGGTTAAACACTACTAGTACTAGCATACACGTTGTTTGCTAAGAACGTATTGTGTGTGTAAACTTAGAGGGATTATTCTTTTGATCCTTGGTGGTTTTGCGTGGTGTTATACACACGCGTATATTGAAGACGGTGTAACGTTTATTGCTAAAAGCAGTGTAACGTTTCTTGCTAAAAGGTACACATCTTCAATCCCTTGTTAATTATAAGTTCTATACGTGTTTGATCTTTCCGCTGCGTACTCGTGATATGTTTAATTGGTTAAATAGATGTAAAATCCCAACAGTGGCATCACGAGCCATCGTATATGAATTTGTAATTACAAGAATAAAATTGGACAAAATTAGGGTTCTTGATTGATTTTTTAAGCCCTTTGGGCGTTTTATGCATCAAGATTCGATCTTTGTGCATCAAGATTCAATTTTTATTGGTTATAAAATTAATTAGACGAATTCTAGGTTGTATGCAATTTTATAAATAAAACTTGATGTGTTTAATTGTAAATTGATCGGTTTTATGTTTAAATTAATTGTTAATTCGGCATCCATGATAAATACATGCAATTTATCATGGAGTGATATGTGATATTAATCTTGTTAATTGTTAATGAATTTTTATGCAAATATGATGATCAAGAATTAAAACATAGACATTAAATATATGTGGTTTCGATCCACGACTTTAAAAGCTAGGGAAGACCTTGGCAATGTCTTAATGGGGCCTAAAAGTTAATTTATGTGCTATGTGGTATGTATTTGTATAAGGCTTACGCAATCGATTACATCGATGAATGTGGCCGGAGTTTATAGGATGAAGGAGCCTTATATGGATACATACATGTTTTAATTATTAGATAATTAGGATCATTATGAATATTTGCATGACTTAATTGTTAAGTGTTGTTATTTAAATAATTGTTATGTGAGTTAGTTTTATGTTTATATTGTTTTTTATTTTAAGTATTGGACTTGTGAGAAAATAAAAAGGGTTTTTTAAAAATAAATATAAAAATGACTTATTATTATGAAAATCAGATTTATTATGGACTAAATATATGTTCATAATGTTTTTTTTGCAAATAAAAGTTTTATTTTCAATGTATAAAAACTGTACGCATGACTCATGAGAAAAGGTTAACAACTCATCCACTAAAACAAACTATAAGAGAAGTTTTAAGTAGGGATTTTTCCTAAAGATTTCAGTTATTTAATACGACTTCCGCTGACCTGATTCTCCGCTTCTTTGTGCGCTCGATTGGAGTTACCGTAAACCATGGCATGTCACTACAGTGTCATTATTAAAGTTTTTTTTAAATTAGTGCTACAAAGTTATTTTGCATGCTTCTTTGTACACGTTTTTACCATTTTCAATCTTTTCCCGCAATTAAACATAATTCTTTATATTTGGAAACACGTTGAATCGTCAAATTTTAAAAAGGTAACACTATTTATACAATAGATGTATAAAAAATAGTGTATACCATAATAAAATAACGTTAATTGAGAAAGTATATTATAAAATCTATGATATGAAGATGTATGCATGCTTTTTCGTACATATTTGTCACGACAAATAATACCCTTTTTAAATAAATTATTGCCATCTAATTCGTAAAAACACTTGTAGATGCTTTTTACTATGCGTGAGATGTATGTAGATCGTAATCCCAAGGTGATTGTACATTTTTTCATGAGACGTTAGTGTTACACAATCCGGTGGATGAGATTTGAGATTGGACTGCTTAATTGGTTCATTGTGAGACCTTAGATCGAGTCATAAATGGGGGAAAAAACATGCTTACTAGAATAATAGAATGTAATAAATAAGTCCATATGTTTCTAGGAATTGTACCGGTGGCAATTATTGATCGTCAATTACCTTTTGAGTACACCATCACTAGCAGATCAACTGATGTGGTGGTGGTACGTCAAGTAGGACCCTAGTCTTTAGAAAATTAAGTGTTTATTTGATTAAACATGGGTAGTTAATTTTTTTTCAAATAGTTTTATCGAAAACCATAAATTCTTAAACTTAACTATGTTTTGTAGATGGGCATTACCTGATCAAAAACATAAACCAACCATCCGCTTCATTCGATGTTTGAAAGAGAAAAACTTTCTGGAAATAATTTCAATGACTGGTTTCGTCAACTTAAGTTAGTCTTGAGAGTTGAAGAAGAAAGAAGTATGACATTAACAGCCATTACACGCGGGCTCCTGCTGCAGATACCCAGGCACAAGGTGTTTTCCAAAGGAAAGCATTTTATGATGCATATAATGAGGTTGCTTGTCTAATACTCGGTAGTATGACTCTTGAGCTTCATAGACAGTTTAAAAACTCCTCACCATATGACATGATAAAAGAGCTTAAATCTATGTTGGAAAAACAAGTTGGAGTGGAGAGGTTGACGCTAAATCCAACTTTTCATGCTTGGCAAACAAGAGGAGGGTAAACAGTTTGCTGCATATGTTCTACAGAAAAATGATATGAAGTCCACTAGAACGTCTTAGTTTATATGCACCACAAATCTTATAGTAGGTCCATACTTAAATGGCCTTACTAAATATTTTGCTGGATTTGTAAGAAATTACAATATGCATAACATGGGGAAGACGATTGGTGAACAACATGCTATGCTCATTGAGTATGAAAAGGGTTTACCTAAAAAGGCTGAAACACCACAAGTAATGATGATTAAAGGTGGTAAAATCTAGAAGGCCAATAAGAAATCGCTTAAAGCTAAAGGCAAGGGTAAAGCTAATGGCAAGGGAAAGGATAAACAAGTTTATATCCATAAGCCTAAAAACCTTAAGCCTTCTGCTAAAGAGCACCCAGCTAAGGATGACACCTGCCACCACTGCTAGGAGGTGAGTCATTAGAAGAGGAACTGTCCTGTCTATCTTGCTGAGTTGTTGAAGAAAAAGAAGCAAGTTGGCTTTGCCAGTTCTTCAGGTATCTTCACAATAGAATTATTTGCTTTCCCTAATAAATCCTGGGTGTATGACACTGGTTGTGGTACTCACATTTATATTACAAAACAAGGATTTAGAGAAGCAAAGAAACTGAAACAAGCAGCACTCTATTTATACGTGGGCAATAGTGTTCGTGCACAAGTAGAAGCTATTGGAAGTTATGACTTAGTTTTGCCTAATGGCCTTGTAATTTGTTTAGACAATTGTCATTATGCACCTTCTATAACTAGAGGTATTGTTTCAGTTCACCATTTGGTAGAAAATAGATTTGTCCAATGTTTTACGGATTTTGGAATTTCAGTTTCTAAGAACAATGTGTTTTATTTTTGTTGTAACCCGGAATCACCTTCACTTTACCATGAAGAATAAGAAAAATAAGATGAGAAGAATGATAAGAATTTTAGAGAGAGGTTAGAGAGAAAGTAGAGAAAAGAAAAAGAGAAAGAGAATAGTTGATTACAAAATAAGAGAAATAAAAAATGAATCAACACCCTCTCCACACTTGAAGAGGGGTATTTATACCAACACTTGTACCATGAGGCTTACATGCCTATGGGATTTCTATGGGCTGGGCTCAGGATTACTTGGGATTTAGCCCATAACACGTGACCAATTAGATTACATAGACGAGCCCGTTTACCCTTTCTAGCATATTACAACATATAATTAAAAAAAGACCAAAGCTTCCTCGTTGAGTGACCGAACTTCCTTGTTCGACTCAATATTTTGAGGCTAACAAACTCCCCCGAAGCAAGGTCTTGAACCTTGAAACGAGCTTCCTTGTTTGACTTGATATTTTGAGGTTAACAATCTCCCCCTGAAGCTTAGTTTCTGATAGATTCTGAGCTTTCATGTTCACAGTCATAACATGGTCTTGGATTTCTTGAGATTGCTTTGACATTGAGTTCTTGAGTCTTGTTCTTGGTCTTTATCTTTGTTGTAGGCTTGTTCTTTCATGTTGTGTGATCTTTGATCTTGAGCCTTTTCTTTTTGACTTTGACTTTAATTCCGAGATCTTTAAATCTTCAACCTTCAGTCTTGATTGTCTTTGCCATCTTGCGATCTTATGTCTTGACCAACATTCTCATACTTTACATCTTCTTAAAAGCTTGCTAACAATCTCCCTTGATAGACTTGATATCTTAAAGGAAGATCTTGTTTATCAGAGTTTGCGGAATTCTTTGTATTTAACTCTTGAGCTTTCTTGATTCTTGAATCTTGATGCTTATAGTATGTCTTTGTAGCTTGAGTATGAGCATGTGGTAGTAAATTCGACTCTGCTGGAATGAGGCTGCAACACTATCGTTTATACCTGCATTTTAAAGTTAGTGATAAACAACATATATGGACGAATATGGCTTTGTCATTTGTTGAGATTTGGTTGCATTAACCTTCGGTTCCGTGAGGACCATTTTACAGTATAAATATTGTACATGTGATCAGGTAGGTTTAATTTTGGAAGAACCTCCTTGACAGGGTTTCCAGCTCAAAATGTTAGATCCTCTAACGCGTATGCATTAGATTCACCGTACTTGCTTGTTCTCAATATCGGAACGTCTCAAAGCAGACAACACGATATGAGTGAATCAGTTAGTTACTATCTTACTGATTGAGTCGTCAATTCATTTACTAGAACAAGTTTGATTCACATGGAATCGCACCATCGTTTCTTTCTAGTTGGCACAAGTTTGGTTCATATAGAATCGCACAAGTCACCTACCGAGAGCTTGTTTGATGTTGGCTCAAGCATGATTTCCATCTTCACGGTGAATACTTAAGTATCACTCAGATGTTCGGGAAAAATCACAAGGATAATGTGTAGGACTCTTGTTAACAGCTTGTGAACTTATTGGTGTTCAACAAGTGTTTGTCATGGAATGTGTCCTAATGAGATTTATTTTATTGATCTCTTGGCTCTAGACTTGATTAGTGCATTTTGGTTATAGTACTCGGAGGCTGGAGCAGACTGCCACCAATTCAATATCAACAATCTCAGAGTGAGATGTCAATAGATAACGTGTGTATCTCCATGAGAAATGAGACAAGTTTCTGTTGAGAGAAACTCGAATGGCTGGGAAGGGTTGTGGATTGCATCACTGGGTCTATGACGTCTTTCTTCAATATCAAAATTCATCTTTGTGAAACCGATATATTATGTATTAACCCGGTTTCTGCCTAAAGTTTTATGAAGGGCTTCTTTCTTTAGACCCTTTATCCTTACATTTCTTTTTCATTCTTCGACCCCGTCAATGCTTACCAAGACATCATTACTAATACCTTGTTGTGATTGTTCCAGTGTTAGCTCAATCTTAGTCGGCATTATTCCCTTATACTCATTCATCTCCAATCATACCTTAGGACTGCTATTTCTAACTATGGAGTGTCCTTGGGTAGATCCCACCGGTTCTGGTTGAATCATAGGACTAATACCTAACCTAACCACCTTATGACTTCAGAATTGTCGTGAGTTAATAAGTTGTTGGGTATAAGATCGAACCATAAAACCTTTTCCGAAGAGCACATTTTGAGTCGTTTAGATCACTTATTATTTTTAAGATCACATTTTAATTACATTTCTCCTCTTATTTTAAATACTAATTCACTTAGTTTTTGAAATACCAGGTGATTAAAATTTGACTTGAAAATTCTATGGGGAGAAAATTGTTACGGCATGAGTTATGTGGAACTGTTTCTTCTTGCTCCCCCTCAATTTCGCACATATGACACCAATTGAGAGAATTGGATTATGACTTTGTAAATTCCATGTGAAATTGAGTTTGAGCTACTTGTATATGTTTTAACAAAATGAGTGTTTAAATATTATTAACATTTTAACATTTTTTCATTTGTTTAAACATTTTTAGAATGGTTTAGACACACAAAATAGACATGTGAGTATGTGCCTAAACGCATTAAAACTTGGTTTTAAAAGCTCCCCCTCAAAAATTGATTCACTTATAAAAAATGATTCGACTTTTGAAAGATAAATGAGGAGGGAGTGTCAAACACACAACTTTGAAAGATTTTAAAGAACCTGTTGAGAAATTCTTGAAAAATTGTGTTCAACGTGTTTTGAAAAAACCAATGTTACTTGAGCTCGAAAGACTTTGAATGTCTTTTGAATTGACTTTTTGTGTCGGCTCAAGTCCGAGAAGTTGTTATCTTCTTGTTGTGAGGATAAGTGTACATGATTGCACACTTTCCTTTATTTGAGGACCGGGTTGTTATCTGTCATTTAATAACAAGCCATTAAGAAAAATTAGAAATGACATGTTTTGAAAGCATTTGAAACTCTTGCTCGAACTTCATTTAAACGCCCGTATCGATGTTAATCAACATTTCTAGGTACGTAAATGTTATCGATTCCAAGAGACATGTCGAGAAGATTCTTTTTGAAAATTTTCTATTTTTCTGATTTTGTATTTTCTTTTTGAGATTTTTTAATTTTTTATTATTTTTTTTCAAAAATATTTTCTAACATAATTAAAAATGGAATGTTTATACAAAGAAGATGTTGATAGAATATTTACATTAGAAGAACCCTTTGAGGAGATGGGTTCATAAGCCATTGAAGTACCTGCACTCAAAGATGAAGAGTTTGCACAAATAACAGTTTTAGGATTATGTGTTTTCTTTCCTAATGGTGAAGCACTATCATTCGTGTTGTAGCGGGTTTCAACTGACTTTCTTATGGGAATCCACTTAAGACCAACTTAAGTAAAGATTCTACCCGTTGGTTTCCATGTAAGACCAGATCTAGGAGGCGTTGTTTTCAGATACACATCAGAGGACTTATTTGGAGAAAACCTTTGTCCTATAGGGATCTGTCTACCATGATTCTTAGATTCGCTTTTCTTTTTTACGGGTATATATCTCTTTGTTGTCTTATGGTATTGTGCATCCTTTTTCTGTGCAGAGGCACAGGAATTCACCTTTGTGAGGTATTTTAAGATGCACTCATCATGATTTGCACTGTTTGCATGTAGGACATGCCAAGTCTTTTGACTTCAAGAAAGGCTTTTGATTCCTAGGTTGTTCTGCTGTGTTAACAGTTCTATTTGATACACGACTACTCATGGATGGTGGCCAATTCCTAGGTTGTTGATTAAAGTTCCTAGGTTTCGGTTTGTTACCATTAGCAGTGTTTGGTAATCTAGCAGATTGTTGCACACTAGGTTTGGTATTCAAGGCGTTGTCTTTCTGAAGTTGTACCTACAGATTCCCTAGGTGACTGAAATGACACATGCTTTGGGTTATTCCTAGAAGGGCCAGGTGCATTCACATCATAAGGCTTAGCAAAAGACAATTTCCTAACTTGAGGCCAAGAATATAGAGTGACTGGTTTTGTCAAATCATGCGATACACCAACTTGGGAGGCAATCCTATGCCTTGGCAATTGGGATCGTTTAGATTTATACGCAGTTGGTTGTCTTACCACTGGTTGATTTCTAATTGGTTGCAAAGGCGGTTTCCCCAAGATTGATTGTTTTTCAAAATTAGT
>BQNB010028669.1:10451-54910 GCA_026074375.1 Tanacetum coccineum
GGTTCTTGTGGTTCCAACTTATACACTATCTCGGTCAAAGACATGATGAAGTCCTCCCCAATTTGTTTGTTGTCCAAAGCCTCCAAGAACAAATCATGGTTATGGCATCGACGTTTAAATCACTTGAACTTCGGCACCATCAATGACCTTGCAAGAAAGGATCTCGTAAGAGGCTTACCCAGATTAAAGTTTGAGAAAGATCATCTCTGCTCTGCATGTCAACCTGGAAAGAGCAAAAAGCATACCCACAAACCCAAACCTGAAAACACCAACTTGGAAGTTCTTAATACCCTTCATATGGATTTATGTTATGCGAGTGCAAACAATTAATGGGAAGAAATACATCTTAGTCATCATTGATGATTATTCTCGGTTTACTTGGGTCAAGTTTTTTAGATCGAAAGATGAAACCCCAGCAGTCGTCATTAAATTTCTGAAGCAAATACAATTCAGTCTCAACAAAACTGTCAGATACGTCCGTACCGATAATGGCACAGAATTTGTCAATAAAGATTTAACTGATTATTATGAACGTGTCAGCATTTTTCACCAAAAGACAATTTTGAGGACACCAAAGTAGAACGACGTTGTCGAAAGACGAAACCGTACCCTTATAGAAGCCGCTAGAACAATGCTGATATTTTCCAAGGCCCCGATGTTTTTATGGGCAGAAGTTGTGGCGACTACTTGTTACACCCAAAACCGATCCCTCATTCACACTCGTTACGACAAAACCCCATATGAACTGGTGCATGATAAGAAGCCTGATCTTACCTTTTTCTGTGTCTTTGGTGCTCTTTGTTACCCTACTAATAACAGCGAGATCCTTGGAAAAATTATACAACCAACAAGCCTGGAAATATCGGAATTTTTGTTGGTTATGAACCAAGCAGGAAGGGTTATAGAATCTACAACAAAAGAACTCGACGAATTATGGAAACTATTCACGTTAAATTCGATGAGCTGTCTGAGCCAATGGCTCTTATGCAACTCAGTACAGGACCCGCTCCTACGTTTCTGATGCCTGGACTGATAAGTTCAGGGTTCGTACCCAATCCGGTCCCTGCAGTACCTTATGTACCCCCAACAAATAAAGAGATGGAGATCTTATTCCAACCGATGTTTGATGAATACCTAGAACCTCCACGTGTTAAAAAACCAGTTTCTCCAGCTCTAGCAGATCTAGTTCCAGTCAATTCAGCCGGTTCACCTTCTTCAACTACCATTGATCAAGATGCACCTTCTCCAAGTCATTCATTGTCATCTTCGGCATTACAATCTCCAACTTCACATTAAGGTGTCGCTACTGGATCTACTATCATTGAAGACAATCCTTTGCGCCTGTTTACAATAATCATTTTGTAAACGTGTTTGCTTCGGTACCTAGTTCTGAAGCATCATCATCTAGGGATTTTAGTTTAGCGGACTCAACTCATGTATCTCAACCTCATCATCATCTCAGGAAATGGAGCAAGGATCACCCACTTGATAATGTCATTGGAAATCCCTCTTGACCGGTATCCACCAGAAAACAACTTGCAACCGATGCCTTGTGGGTCTTGTATAACTCTGTACTATCCAAAGTCGAACCAAAGAACTTTAAATCTGCCATAACTGATGATTGCTGGTTTCAAGCCATGTAAGATGAGATTTATGAATTTGATCGACTTTAAGTATGGGAATTAGTGCCTCAACCAGACTATGTCATGATTATAGCTCTCAAGTGGATTTACAAAGTTAAGCTTGATGAGTACAGTGATGTTCTGAAGAAACAAGGCAAGGTTGGTGGCCAAGGGATATCAACAAGAGGAGGGAATTAATTCTGAGGAATCCCTTACACCAGTTACATGCATTGAGAGCTATAATCAAACTTTCTCGCTAATGCACCAGTAAGCAACAAGACCATCTATCAAATGATGTCAAGTACAACCTCCATAATACGAGTTGAAGGAAGAAGACTATGATAGTCAACCAATGGTTTCGTTTATCCAGACCATTCCGACACATGTTTATCGTCTAAGAAGGCTCTGTATGGTTTAAAGCAGGCTCCTAGGGCGTGGTATGACACCTTGTCATAGTTTCTTCTGGACAACATGTCAATGATGGGACAAATGTCTTTTTTCCTAGGCTTACAAGTTTCTCAAAATCCCGAAGATATTTTTATTAATCAATCAAAATTTGCTTTAGAGATATTAAAGAAATTTGGGATGGATTCGTGTGACCCTATTGATACACCCATGGTGGATCGACTTAAACTGGATAAGGACCCCTTAGGGATTCCAGATGACTAGACTCAATTTCGTAGAATGAGCGGCTCCCTAATGTACCTCACTGCCAGCATACCCGACCTTGTATTCGCAGTATGCATGTGTGCTAGGTATCAGGCATCGCCTACCAAAAAGCACCTTGAAGAACTTAAACATGTCTTTTGGTATCTCAAAGGAACCATTAATTGGGGACTTTGGTATCCGAAAGACACCGCTATGGCACTAACGGTCTATGCTGATGCGGACCATGCAGGTTGTCAAGATACACGAAGAGGTACGTTAGGAAGTGCTCAATTCCTTAGAGATAAATTAGTCAGTTGGTCATGAAAGAAACTGAAGAGCACTGCGATCTCAACCACAAAGGCTGAATACATTGTGATTTTTGGATGTAGTGCTCAGATACTTTGGATGAGGTCACAACTGATAGACTACGATTTTACCTTCAATAAGATTCCCCTGTATTGTGACAACCGCAGTGCTATTGCTCTTTGCTGCAACAATGTCCAACACTCTAGGTCCAAGCACATTGACATCCGACACCATTTCATTAGAGAGCAGGTTGAAAAGGGCGTGGTTGAATTGTTGTTCATGACGACGGATTATCAGATTGCGGACATATTCACCAAGGCATTACCAAGAAAGCGGTTTGAATTTCTACTCCCACGACTTGGTATGAAGAGTATGACTCCGGAAACCCTTAAACTCTCAAGGAAGAAAAGGATAAATGGATGGTCTTTTTAATCCTATGTATATTTGTAATATAAATTAGACAGAAAACAAATACAAAATATAAAAACTACAAATCCAAAAAATCAAAAAATAGAAAACACCAAAAATATTTTTCAAGACATGTCTTCTGTCAATCGATAACATTTACGGTCCTAGAAATTTCATTCAATAATGACACGGGTCTTTAAATGAAGTTCGAGCGAAAGTTCAAACAGTTTTAAAACATGTCTTCATGGCTTGCAGTTATTTCTGACTGCAGCCCGCTTTTCAATTTGAGGAATGCATGTCGCCAAAAAGACAGATGTTCCTAGCAACGGGTAATTAATTTTTCCCTGGCACGGATTACTTAATATCCGTGCATCCAAGGATTTTTCAGTGCATTCTTTCTTAACCAGAAGAGAAGTCTTCCTTTTATAACCAAATAATTTTCTTCTTAATTGATTCTTTAAAAATTATTTGTGTTTATCACGGTGGTAAAGTGTTGTTGGAATGTCATCTATTCAGGTTTTTCAAACTATACTTTTCCACTCAAACAACGACTATAGCTCTTTCAATAGAAAACGGGTCATTGTTTGAGGGGAGAGTTATTTCAAGTTTATTGCATCAAACGGGATTCTAGATCATATCCTACAATTAATGGAAAAGGTTTTTGTAGTTATGCGGGGTTATAATTTAAGGGGGGGTTAATTATTTTTAACTCTAAGGGCCAAAATTGTCCTTAGTGCAAGAGTTTAGGGTCTTATGCGCAATATGCTAATTGTTTCCTAGCCCTATTAAACTTCAAGGGCTAAATTTGCCACCCTTCAAACCTATTAAACCATTAGTATACCTCTAAGCCTAAAATAGAAGGAAGTAGAAAACTCAGGGATCAATTATGCCAATACCGAAACTTAGTGTTTAAATAGGTAGCGGTTTGCAAGTTTGGTCAAACTTTCAATTTTCAGTCATATTTAAAAACACACACACTCTCACACGTAAACCGCCACCTAGAACGATTTTCTTGATTCACGATTTTTGTTGGATTTCTTGCTAAGGTAACTCGAATACTTTGTTCATTACTGTTAGATGATGCCTTAGGTGAAAGTATTCGATCCAAAACACACTTAAAATAACTTCAATCACTAGGTTCGACCAAGTTTATTTTCGAATCTTTTAATGATATGGATATGTGTTAATTGGTGATTGGGATAGGTGTGCATAGGTGTAAAGAACACTCGATCATTGCTAGATTAGGTTATATCTATCACAATTTGATGCCATGATTTAGGTTAAGTTTGTTTTTCAATCGAAATGCCATAGATTGTTTAGATTTGTGTTTTTATTGTTGGGATATGTTGTTTAGAAGTAGATGATGATAGTGTGATGTCCAAGTTTGATCCCAAATCTCTTAATTGTCCAATGTGATGAATTTCGAGTGTATGTTGACTTTTATTAGTCAAATGATGTTTGTCGTTGTTGTATCGTGCTTGTGATGTGTTTCTTATGTTTAAGGAAAGTAATGTATGCCACTAATGCGTGCCCCGTAGTGCTTGAAATGCTATTTGAATGCGTTAGTTCCTAGGTTGGTGGTAGCGGTTTGTTACAATCTCTTGATAGCGGTTTAAGTAAATATTCTTCATAGCGGTTTGCATGTTCCCAAGATAACAGTTTGGTAAAAATGCTTGATAGCGGTTTGATTAGGTGTGCATGATAGAGATTTGAATTTATTGAATATTTTATGATTGAGCAGGCAAGCCGCTACGAGGTAGCGGTTTGATGAAGATTATTTTTATTATTAAAATAATACAAACCACTATTTTGAATTTTTCATAACTAGTAGCCGTTTGATTAAAATGAATATAATATTCATAGCTGTTTGGTCATAGCGGTTTGATTAAAATGAATATAATATTCGTAGCTGTTTGGTCATAGCGGTTTGATTAAAATAAATATATAATCCGTAGTTGTTTGGTCGTGGCGGTTTGACCATTATGCTACAAAGCAGTTTGACCATTCCGCTACATAGCGGTTTGATCATTTCCTTTCACAGCGGTTTGATCAACTCTCCTCACAATGGTTTGGCGTCTAGAGGGTAGCGGTTTGGGCCAAAATCACAAAGTTTTGGCCCATTAGTCCCAATACCCTCTCAAGGCCCAATCCAAAGGCACAATTACCTCGTTAACACCCATCCGGGACTTGTTAACCTGTACGTGTTCATCGGATTTCCTTGACCAACGTCGTCTTAATCTCACCATAATCAATCGAAGCATGTCAATGTTCTCATCTAACATCAAGATATATGTCATATTTGCCTGTCTTTGTTGATATCCTTGTGCAGACAAAATGGCTGATGAGAATGTTCCAGTTCCTGCTCCCACAAGATCTGATGATCAGATTCTTCCATTTGCTGCATGGGTACCCATTGGAAAGAGCAACTATGTTCTGGATCTTCAAAAGAAGCAAAAGAATCCAATCTTTCAAATCTCTATGGATATTCTACAAAACACTAACTTCTTCAGGGCATTCACTGCTTCTGCCTCGGTTCCAGCTATCTGTATTCAACAATTTTGGAACACGCTTACTTATGAGGCAAAGACTGGAGCTTATAGTTTTCAGCTGGATGAAACTCGATTCGTACTGGATGCTAATCTTCTGAGGGAGGCGTTAGAGATAACACCCATTGATCAAGCTAACCAGTTCGTGTCCCCTCCATCAGGTGATGCAATTATGGACTTTGTAAATGAACTGGGGTATCCCGAGGTTATTCACTTTGTGTCAAGAATGGCAGTAAATAACCTATATCAACCTTGGAGGGCAATACTGTCTATGATCAACCAATGTCTTACAGGTAAGACCTCTGGACATGATAGGCCCAGATATCTAGTTCTTCAGATACTTTGGAATATAAATACAAGTTCAAATGTTGATTTTGCTGAACTAATGTGGGAGGAATTTATACAAGCTATTCAGACCTTTCTCACTGACAAGGCTAATCTGGGTAGTCCTACTAAGAAGGGCAGGAAAGACAAGCCTCATGTTATTCTGTATTGTCGGTTCACAAAGTTAATCATCTGTCACTTGGGAAGAATTCATAACATTCACCAGAGATCAACATCTCCGTTTCAGCTTGCTGAAGAAGATCTCAGACTTGGTAATCTCAAATTCATTCCCAAAGGCGAAGAAGATGAAGTCTTTGGAATACCAATTCCCAACAAGCTGATCTCGAACAATATCAAGAATGCACCGTACTACAATTCATATTTGTAAATGGTCGCAAAGCATGATCAGAAAGTTACAGCCGAAAAGGAAGGAAAGAAGAAGACTGCAAGTGCCAAGCAACCCAAGTCAAAGTCTGCTACAGAGAAGTCAAGCAAACCAGCACCTCATAAACCTAACCTACAAAGAAATCAATCTAAGCCCTCTACTGCTAAGCCACCCAAGCCGAAGCCTGCCAAACCTATACCCCTACAAAAGACCGGCAAGGGTAAAGTTACAAAAGTTTGTAACGTGAAAAGCTCTTTCCAGCTAGTTGATGAACCCAATGAAGAACCAGCTCAACCTGAACCTGAACCTGAGCCCGAACAAGAAGGTGAAGACTATGATATGGAACGTGCTATTCAGATGAGTCTAGAATCCTTTCAGGCAGAAGGTCATGCACATGTTGGAGGAGTAGAAATTCAAGAACCTGTTGCAGAGGCTATCCGACCACTCCTTGTAGTTGAAGGTAAGGGTAAAGCTATTGTTACTAAAGAACAAGCTGCCCAATCTCTGCTAGCCCTACATACACCAAAGAGGAGAAGCAGCACAGACTAATTCATATTCCAAAGGCGGACTCCAGCTACTGAAGAGGCATCAACTAGACCCTCTGCACAACCATAGGATGACACATCTGCCAATATTATTCATGACTCTCCGTCTTTTACAAATGCTGAAATAGGTGCTAGATCAGATAAGACAAACAGTGGAGGTGATACAAAGATATTATAGATTACTGAAGATCTGTGAGAAGATGTGGATATACTGGAGAACATCAAGGAAACGATTGTAGAACTTGATCAAGACCATGCTGAATTAGACCTTGGTGAAACTCACGAGTCTCAACCTCCACTAGAGCAGGTACTCATGGATAAAGACCAGGCTGGACCAGACCCTGGAATAAGCCGTGTGGCTCTTTCTGGACCAGACCCTAAGCCCACGCACAACGAGTTTATGGCTAATTTGTACCCTAAGGTTCAGGAAAGTTTGAAGTTTCCGGCTGATGAACATGTCATCCTAGAGGATCCACTAAGTTCAACCGGGACTCTATCTTCAATGAAGAATCTGGAGGATGCATATGCTATTGGGGATCAGTTCATTAATGACAAATCCACTGATGATGAACCGGGCAAACTTAATGTGGAATCAGAAGTGGTCTCCATGGTCACTGTTCCAATCTATCAAGCATCTTCTTTAGTTCCTCCACTCTCCACACCAGTAATTGATCTCTCGCCTCCTAAACCTGCATCATCTACCACTCAAGCACCAATCTTCACAGCAACAACAACGACTACAACAACAACCCTTCCACCTCCTCCACAATAACAAAGCACAACTGAATCAGAGTTATCTGAACGTGTCACGTCTCTTGAAAAGAAACTCTCTGATTTAGAGCAGAAAAACAAGAATCTCGATAACACGACTCAGAATCTTGGATCCAGGGTCTTCACTTTGGAGCTAAGGGATCTGCCTTATAAGATTGATGAAATTGTCCGTGAAAATCTTAAAAAGGCGGTACAAATAGCTTTACAAGCTCCCCTTAGAGATCGCTTCAGAGACTTGCCCAAAGCTGACATGAAAGAAATGCTTCACCAAAGGATGTTTGAAATTGGTTCTTACAAATCACTTCCAGAACTTATCGCACACTATTAAGCTCTTGAGGCATCCATAGAACAGGCACAGAGGGACGAATTCTTTGCTAAACGGGATAAGTCTTGCAAGAGATGACGTGATGATCAAAATCCTCCTCCTCCTTCACCAGATTCTGATCTCAGCAATAAGAAATGGCATGACTCTGGCGCTTCAGGCTCTTCACAGCCTCCAGCCCTACAGTCATTTTCCTGGAAGATGTCTAACATAAGAGATGTTCCCTCAAGCTCCTCCAAGCAACAATCCGGTCCTTATTCAGAACATACTAATGCCTAATACTGCAAGTATATCTGATTCAAAAGACATTAGTTGTGCACATCTTCTACATATCAAGCCAATGCCAGAATGATTGAAGCCGATTCCAAAGGACGACAAACCAGCCACTCTAGAACTTGTCTGGGTCATTCCTGATACTAAAAACAACTGGGCCAATGCGTTAGTCTCCATGTATCAAGCTTTGGCAGAGAATTCTTTACTTGAGAAGACTGGGGATATGCAGACGTTTATGAACTGGTATTGCCAAAAGGTGGGAAAGACCGAGCTTACTCAAGCAGATATTGAAGGCCAAGATTATGAAGTCGTTAAAGCTTTCTACCCAGACGTCGTTCATCTTCAGATCCAGATGCAAGAATGTCACAAGATGCTTACCGATTAGATTGATTGGGCTAATCCAGAAAGTGATCAAGTTAGAATTGATATTAGCAGACATCTGCCTCTCAGTGGTCCACCAGGTCATGTCACTATTCAAACTTAGTTCTTTTTCAACAAAGACTTGGATTATTTGCAATATTGCAGTAAGGGATGCAGACAAGCTTTGTCAATTTCCAAGATGAAGGCTGCTCGTTATCATGACTTTAGACTTGAACTACTCATACCTGAGCATATGTGGATCGATGATGTCTACACCTATGACATAAGTGCCTCTTATGGTATCTCTCATTGGTGGTTTAATTGTAAGAAATTCTACATTGACCGACACACTGGTTACTCAAGCCGCAAGGTTGTCAAAACTCACATGCGTATACTCAGTGTTGTTAGAATAAAAGCCTACTCTCCCTACGGGTAAGACTACTTGAAAGAGATCACACTGTGCAGAGCTGATCATCAAGAATACACGATTGTATAAAAGGACTTCAAAAACTTGTTTCCTAGTGACTTTGAAGACCTGAATGTGCTCCTTCTTCAAGGTCATCTAAATCATCTTCCTGGTTCAGACATACGTATGCTTTCTACTGCTATTAAAGACTTTGGACACGCAACCTTAGTGATATGACACGGTTTTGTAGACTTCCCAACTCGGCATTGAGAGCTACCAGAAACAACTGAATCTCACTAAACCTAAATGGGATGTAAAAGGCTTTGAGTATAAGCATGACTATACATTCATTGATTCGCCTCGAGCAGTTGTGTTCCTTGTCAGTAACAATGAACGAAAGATCATGAGGTTCAATGAGATTTACAAGTTCAGTGATGGTACGCTGACAAATATTATGAAAGCACTGGATTACAGAGTTAAGGAGTACAAGGTTAATCGGCACAATCCGGGTATGAACACGCGGTTTTGGAAGGTTAAGGATGTGGAAAGGAGCAAGGAATTCATACATGCCATTGAACAGAGACTCAAGACTAGAAGGATCTTTCAGAACTTGGAATGCTTTATTGGTGGACGTGTTCGCCATATTGACTACAAACTTCTTCAGAGAACGGAATGATCTCTTCATTCCATTTATAAGGTTAATATCATTTGTAATATATTGTAAACTTTGTACATTATAGAGTAGTGTTGTAGTTAGTGTTATGTGTCAGTGTATGAATTTTTCATAAATTTTTCATTAAATTCAAAATATTTCAAACCTATCATACCTGACACTAACAGAATCCCTCATAGATTAAGGGGGAGCATTAAAATGTTCCTCATTCAGCTTATGATTAATCAACACATTTTTCTCCAGTTTTTCCAACATATTCGAATCCATTGGTATCTAAAATATCAACGGATTTGACATTTTTAATAAGGGGAGAAAATGTGATTTAAATATGAAAACTGATAAAAATGTGATTTTGTGGACTCATGTGTATACTCCATCCTCCTTGTGCTAAACATTTTTAATTAATCTATTGCACATGTTGAGGAAGCGTTTCTAAAAATTCAAAAACAATCCAGATACTAAAAGCTTTGATATTTATATCACAAGTGACATGATTGAGTTTTTCAATTGGTTTATGGCAAGGTGAACTGTACCAAAAATACTGAACATGTATTTAATTTTATCAAAGTTATAAGGTTGGTAAGGTTAGGCATTAGTTCCCATGATCCAACCAGAACCGAAGGGATCTACCCAAGGACAACCCACTAGTTAGTGTAGAAGTCTGATGACATCAAATAACATCTATTTTATAGCATCGTTTATCCCACAATATTAACCCATTTTGTATAGTTATTGCAAAGAATTGTTTACTTTAATCATTTAGATTTGAGAAATTGGCAGTAATTATTGAGTAATTGGAAACATAGCAAAAGGCGACGCATTCTGAGCTTAAATGAAGATATTTTAAAGATTACTATTCTAAAAGCCCAAAAATGCCGTATCTATCAAGGAAGCTACGGTGAAACCTGCCTGCCTCCACCAAAGACCACAGAAGATTAAGAGATTCAATTACCCTGTAGCCAGAGGACTCAATACGCCGTATTCAAGATATGGAATCAATATAATATTCTGGAAGATATCAAACGTGGTCCCTACTCCAAGAAATCCCTAATACGCCATATCCAACCCATTGGATACGCCGTATTGAACCGACTTCCAGACATTATAAATAGAAAACTCAAAAATGAGTTTTAAGTGTGCTAAATCATATTCTCGATACCTAAACCACAAAAGTTGATTTTCAGAGGAGAAAAAGAGCAGAAGAGGTCGAGCAACGTATTCAATTCCATAGGAGACATCGTGTAATTCCATATACTTTAGTAATCGTTCAGTTTTTGGTATCATTCGTTAACTCGGTTAGTTTACCTTGGCTAAATTATTACTCTTGTATTTATTATGATGATTGAAGGCTAATACCTTCGGGTATTAGCCATTATTATGAAGATCTGAATGTTTGGTATTTGTTTATATCAATTTCTTGATTTACCGTTGTATGCTTGTTTATGTTTATCAATTTATACTTGTTTACGTGCTTTTGTATGTGACCTATCATTCAACTGGATCTAGCTAAGTGGACCAAGTAGATCTAGAGTCTGGGATAGCTCTCCATATAGTAATTTATACACCTAGAATAATAGTTACACAAATATTGTCCTTCTAAGTCTTTGTCTAGGATACGCTTCAGGCTTAACTAGTTAATTAGATATTGCCAATGGTTTATTGATATTGTTGACTAGCAGGTGACCTAGATAATTCAACAAATAACGGTCTAATTCCATTGGATAGATAGACAAGTGGACTACTAGCGTATAGATTGCCATTAAGCGGTAAGTGGGTAAAGTCTCTATGAGCTAGGGTTTAACAAGATCACCATTGCTTTAATCCCTAAGATAGATTATAATCAGCAAATAAGGATGCTTTATGCGGATGCTTTAATTGTGACAGAATTAATGTGTCTAGGTCTTAAGATGATGTAACGCCTAAGTCTTAAGAATAATATGCCATCTAGAGAGAAGAAATCATTACATTAAATAAACAAACCAACGTTCTAATCAGATTAATAATGGTTAATACAGTTTTCTTATATAAGGTTAGACTGCTCTTTTATCTTTTGTTAATTAGCTTGCGTGGGTAACAGTTTATTGAATTGATTGTAGTCACCAACCAAACCGTGCTAGTCTCTCGGGCTAAAAACCCCCCTTTTCCATTAGAATTAGGATTTAGACTGACATATGTTTAACATAGGATTAGAATATAATTAACATAGATTAGATAACCAAGATATTAATTAAATTGATAGATTTAACCTCGCTCTCAGTGATCGACACCCTACTTACCACAAAACTACTACCGATCGGGTACACTGCCCGTTAAAGTGTTGTTTTTTGTTGAGTCGGCAAAATATAAATTTAAAACTTGAATCATATAAAAAACAACCCTACACTACAACACATCAAGTTTTTGGCGCCGTTTCCTGGGAGTGAAAATTAATCTTGATTTTTATTTTGATATTTGGTTTTTAACATTAAATTAGATCTAACCCTTAGGATTAGTGTAATTTAGATTAGTGTATATTTTTGTATATTCTGTATATTTTGAATATTTGTCTTTTATTGTTTGCTTGTATATTTGTGTGTTTAATTGTTTGTGTATTTAATTGTTTTTTTTGAATACACTGTTCTGGTCGACAGTTGAATATGGCGTATCCAATCCCACTGAATACGGCGTATCCAGTTCTGTGTCCAATACAGCGTATTCATCCCAACAGATTAATACGGCGTATCCACTTCCATTGGATATGGCGTATCGATCGTTTGGGACAAAAACTAAAATAATTGATTTTTGTGCAAAAAAAAATTTCTACATTCCTTCGGAACAAATCCTACTGATTGTTTATCCCTTGTTTCAGGTAGTGCATGATAAGGAGTTCAACGAACAAACTATACACACCCTACAAAGACCCTGAACGAGAATTTTCGTTCAGGTTAAGTGCATGAATAATAATGAAATATGACACATGACAGGAGGGTCTATGGTGGTTCTATGAACAAACTATTTTTACAACTTTACAAAGAAAAGAACCTTGAATGAGGGGAAATTTCGATCATCAAGGAGAGACACTTTTTAATATAAATAACTTAAAAATAAAAACTCTAATGTCACTTTTGGACGAATTATTGAGAGATCGCCCTGATTTCAATCTTTTACCCTTTTTTCTGAACCCAAATCTCAATCTTAGTTTCTACTATAGTTGTTTTGGATCTATCCAACACAACTAAGCTTTAACAAGCTAAGTAAGATCTGTTAAGAATGGATCAACAGGGACCGATGAAGTTTCCTATAAGATGCCCCATAAGATAGAACAATACAACTCATTGTCAACTTAGAAAAAGAGCATACTAAATTAGTCTCTCTTAGGAACAAAGAAGACAAGAGAAGAGGAGTAGAGTATGTAATGAGCAAGATACTAGGATTTTACAAAGAATGCCTAGAGCTTGGACCCGAATACCTAACAGGAATAGATGATGAAGGAGAAGTCACATAAGGATGTGCGACTTCGAGTCTAGCTACAAGACTCGTTAATAAAGAAAAGCGCTTCTTGGGAGGTAACCTAATTTACTTTTCCTGCAAATTAGGAGTGTCATGTGTATTTTAATTCTTTATAGTTTGTTTTATTATGTTTGAACTATCTTGTAATCATGCTTTGTTTGTCTTTAACCTCGTCTTAATTTCAATCAAATGTATTTTCAAAATAATAAGTGTATGGAAATTTATTCGGCTTTTGAGCCAAGTTCAAACATGTTAAATAAATTGTTTAGATTAATTTGTGTCAGTTTCGAGTCATAAGATTGAATTGTTAAATCTCAGGTTTTATGCAGCTATTTGTACAGGAATTAACTTATGGAATCAAGTGTAGGAAATTTTTCATCAAAAACAAAAATTTTGCTTTCACAGAACGTGGAGACGGCGTCACGATTCACACGCTACGCCGTCACCACGACACCTGTGACGGAGTCACAAAAACCCTGACGGCGTCAAACGCCCAGGTCTAGAAAACTTAAAGTTTTTAATTATTTTTGAAAATAAAACTTGCATAACATTTAATATGTGTATTCTTTTGCTATAAACCTGCAAAACCTAACGAGTTTAACAATTCTCTCATCCTATCCTTACTGCTTTATCGAGTCAACCCTAAATTCATATCGTATATTTGTTTATCGCACATTTTATGCTTGGTGTAGTTGTGTTTGTCTTTGATTATAGGTTATATTTGATGAAAAGAAGCTTGGAAGTTCTTAGGAAATTTCATTGGATGATTCTTCGAGGACGATTTAACCAGTTTTTGTATGTTTCTTCTCCATTATTGAGCAAACCAGGGGAGTACTAGTTTCTTTTCGTTGTTTTCTTTTTCATTTATTCATTTTTACAGGTACTTCTATAGAACATTGAG
This sequence comes from Tanacetum coccineum, assembly GCA_026074375.1. Lineage (NCBI taxonomy): Eukaryota > Viridiplantae > Streptophyta > Magnoliopsida > Asterales > Asteraceae > Tanacetum > Tanacetum coccineum. Next base: position 24,431 of record BQNB010028669.1, read on the forward strand.
GACAATGTTCAACTTAAGTGTAGGGGGAAAATAAGCCTTAGAAACTATTCTTTCATTTGTCATTTGCTTTGTCCTTAAAATGATGGGTAATATATCAAAACATAGCTTAAAATGTGACTTTTACCTAAATTTAAATTTTTTTATGACACATACCGACGAAAATCGAGTTTTAATAATGTCTCATGGATAGGAATTTATATGACTAGCACAATAACCCTCAGAATTCCACCCCAAAAATGTAAGGTTCGCCTTTAGATCTATAGGAATTCGGGTATCTATTATTGATACCCAAGATAGTTTATACCTTTAGCTTTCTCGAGTTAAGGAGTGAGCAGTTACATATGTCTATTCTGTCATTACGGATGTGTACATGTGGTCTTCGTCACCTTTTCTGGAGCATTGAGATTGGTATTAAATTATATGAGTGTACTGGTAGCATATTAAATTCTAGAACTTGTTATTGTGATGCATCCCGAGACCGCATAGTAAGTATTAGGATTTGCTTGATAAGAGGCATTAGGATTAACCCATGTTTTAAACATGTAATTGTTATGATGGTCACACCGATCATATAACTATCCCACACCATTGCCATGCACTCATTATTAGTGCAGGATACCCCTAGTATAACCCTCCGAGCCTATCCTTTTTCACAGTTCTTGTAATTTTTTGGTGGATTCCAGATCATTAATGAAGAGCATTGTTAACCCTTAAACTAATTGTTACACCCAAATAGCCTTAGCCTACCTTGTATGTACTCATTTTTAGTACATTATTATGTTTAACCCAAGATTAATTATTTGAGTACACTGTTTCTAAGTCCTTATCCTTGTAAATACTATTTTGGGACAATTGGGATTCATGGTAGTATTTATTTCGCAGAAGAATAGGGAAGAAAAGTTAAGTCAATACCCCCATATGTTTATCAAATGATCTCCGTGTTATTTTAATCCACATTAAATCGGGTCACTAGATAGATTGTAAATATCAAGCATGTAAAACCTCAAGTGTAGGGGTACGTATTATAAACCTCATGTGATGTATTATGTTATTAAAAAATGAGAAAAGAAAAAGAAAGAGATTGATGTAGAGTTGTGTAGAGTTTGTAGATCTTCGTCTGAGTCTTGGCTTAGCAACCAAACCAAAGTGTATTCTTATAAATAATTAGCTAACCCTTCCACTCCAAATTCACCCAAAGCCACCCAAATGTATCCCATCCGTTTATGTTTCCATTATATGTTATCTTACACCTACACCCTACAACCCTTTAGAAGTCCTCTTAGATAGTAATGAATAATACTTGCACCTTGCGGTAGAGGTTTGATCCTTTACCAAGCCTATGGTAATTTATATGCTATGACAGGTAATGAGTGTTGATTTTCCATTTCCCCTATATGTTATAATTTATTATACAACCAAGTGAAAGAGAGAATCCCCAAACACTTATGTGAGGTGCTAGTATATATTTTTCGTGCTTTTAATTACGAGGTCTAGAAGGTTGTGTTGTAAAATACTTTTAAAGAGTAGGTAAAATGACCCTCATATTGCTATTGTCTAGGTAGAAAAGCCTATTTACTTGAGGACAAGCAAATCCCAAGTGTAGGGGTATTTGATAAAGGTGTCATTTTATACTCTTTTTCAGGGTCGTTTAGCGCCCTAAATTGTGTATTTATGCCCAAAATAGGTACTTAATCGTTCCTTTTCAAGTATTTCACATTTGGAAGGCATTTGGAAGAAATACACGTGACTTGGACTCATTTGAAGAATAAATGGACAAGACTACGGACCTACACCAACATCTCTCAAGATAATATTCTCAGCAGCTGAGACGGAGTCACAGATTCAACGTGACGCCATCACAACAAAGACCAAGACGCCGTCACAAGATCTCCCGACGGCATCAGAGCACAGGACCCAGCCCATTATCTAGAATATTCTCTTTCATGACGGCGTCACGACTAAAACACGACGCCGTCACAGCGATTTTCCTATATATACAAACTTGAATTTAGGGTTTTGAGTGTGTAACTTTAGAATAAAAAAAGGGTACGAACCGTAGTTCATTTAGCAGCTGTTAGGGACGATTTTAGGGCCTAAAAACCCTATTGTACTTCCTCCAACTCATATTTTAATCAAGTAAGGTTTAATTAATCATTCAATATGTCTATGTGTTGTTTGATTCATTTATGTTCTTGCTTTATCTATAACATGCTTGGCTAAACCTCCTATTGTGTTTATTTATGATTGTATGAAACCTAGAATGTAGATCTTAGTGGTGTTGCTTCTTGTGATGGATATGCATGTTAGGTCTTAGAAAACCAGCTTTTGTCTGTATCGCTGTTGATATGTCTAGGAAAACATAATTGTGTAGAAAGGATACCATCGGGTAACAGTCTTCATACTACCTTGCCCCTTATATGGTTGATCCACTCTTAATATATTTCACATGCATTTAATATACTCTTAGGGGCCTTATAATAGTCTTCATACTACCTTACTTGTGCGTTGCCTTAACAGAATATTAAATAGACAGCGGGTTCGTGTAATTCGTTCATGACTTAGGAAATAATTACATAAATTATCACAAGTGTGACAAAGCAACAACACTAGGAGAAGCAATCTAGAGAGTAATATATGATTAAATAAACACAATCTTTTATTATATTGTTATTACCATTAGTGTAGTTATTATTTAGTTTATTAGCTAAAACCAAACCCCCTCTCAAATATATGATTTACTTGCTTTCCATAAAATATAAAAATACAAAAATGATCTTCTCTCAACCCTTAGAATTCTGTTAGACCGTGATTAAGCCTTCCCAACCTATTCCCTGAGTGAACGATAACAACCCATCGAGTCTTGCCTATACTACTACTACAACGATTAGGTTCTCTGCCTAGGGAGTTGTAAAACTTCGTGTAGAAGTCCTACGACTACCGCATCACAAATCAAGATAATGGGTAAAATGAAATTGAAGTTTTGGAAATCATTGTATAAGTAGTTTGATCAAGAAGATATGTTTTATCTTCATGATTGGTGAGGATTAAAAGAAATGAGAGAAATCAAAAACAGAATGAGAAAATGTATATATTGTTGGTGAGGATTGAAAGAAAAAAGAGAAAGCAAAAACAAAATGAGAGATATTTTGTTATTTTCTTTTCTTATTGATATGTTTCGAGGTTACATCATCAAATGTTTAGAATAAGCTGTAGTGTTTCATCAAGCTTAAAGATCAATCAAGATAGTCGGTTCAACATTTGCATAAGAATACTTCAACAAAATCATCATCGTCTTCAACAACAATTCATTTAAGAAAAAGTCTTCAACAATCAAGATTACTACTTCAATATTAAAGAGATGGATATGTGATTGAGGGTGAGCTAAAGGAGTATGAAGATTCAAGGATAAAGAAAAGTATTCAAGTCTTCTACAAAGTAATGCTCAATCAATATCATCGTGTTCAAGATCTTTCATCAGCAACATTATGTGATTGAAATCTATTTTCAAGATCAAGTTTAAAGATAAAGATTTCATACAAGCTATTAAATATTCAAGTTAGAAAAGAAGACCAAGTTAGCTTTTGAGAATGTTGATTTTGAGTTCGAGAGTAGAGTTGATACCTTCAGAGATAAAGAAATTTATCCTATTATATAGGGGGGAAATTTATATGGGGAGATATGCTACAAGGTCATCCTCAGCTTTTACAAAGAATTCTCAGCGTTTTTGAGCTACACAAGAAAGAGATCCAAATCTATCCTATCATTACATTGGGGGAGATTGTTGGAATTAAAGATAAATTCCACATTTTAATGTAATAATAGAATATACATAGATTTAGGATCAATGTGTATAGAAGGAAATAGTGTAGGGACTACTATTGTATTTATAGTATACTTAGTTACATCTCTAAGTATAAATAAGGCATTAGGCCACCATAATGATGTAATCCTCCACACCAAGTCATTTGTATCAATATAAAATAAGAAAAGGTTAAGAAATTCTCTCTCTAAACACACATACTAATTACACGTTCATTTACACACACTAATTCATCAATCAAGATCTTATATGCTTAATATTAACCTTGCATAAGAACCATAAAGAAATCACAAGAGATGGAATAGAACACTTACAAGAATAAGATGAGTCAAGAAACACACAAGATCTAACCCAAAATCCTTAGATCTATAAACCCCAAATAATCTTGCAAAACCCTATTGAAATATCAAAACCCTAACTCTTGAAATCTTTAGAAAACCTTGAAAACAATGATCAAACCCTTGGAACACCCTTAGATATAGTTAGAAATGATCTTGGAATGGATGAATCTTGATAGAAATCAAAACTATGGAATGGTTGTTGTTGTTGTTGGCCATGAGCTAGGAAGGAAAAAGGGAAGAGAGAAAATAATTTTTGAGGCTATGAAATAAATGAGAACCCTAAGTTCTATCACAAGGTATTTATAGAATCTAAAGTAGGGTTTAGGGGACTTAAGGTTTGCACAAGAAATGGAACCAAATGCCTAAGTGGCCAACATACATGTGTGGCTTGGGTTCGAACGACAACAACAAGGGGGGTTCATGGTTAACTAACTAGCCATCCTAGTTAATTCATATTCTCTTGATTCTTGTTAGTGGGTTTGTGGTTAATGACATCAAATAATGTCTATTTTATAGCATCATTTATCCCATGTTATTAACCCATTTTGTATAGTTATTGCAAAGAATTATTACTTAATCATTTATATTTGAGAATTGTAGTCATTATGGAGTAATTGGTGAAAGTTAGCAAAAGGCGCGCATTCTGGAGATTAAATGAAGATATTTTGAAGATTACTATTCAGAAGACTAATACGCCGTATCCATCAAGGAAGATACGGCGTATTCGTGCCTCCACTCACCAAAGACCACAGAGGAATAAAGCTCAAAATGTTGTATCCAAAAGAAGTCAATACGTCGTATTAAAGATATAGTATATGAATATTCTGGAAGATATCAAGCGTGGTCCCTACTCCAAGAAATCCCCAATACGACGTATCCAACACTTGGATACGCCGTATCCAACCGACTTTCAGACCTTATAAATAGAAAACTCAAAAACGAGTTTTAAGTGTGCTAAATCATATTCTCGATACCTAAACCACAAAAGTCCATTTTTAGAAGAGAAAAGGAGTAAAAGAGGCCGAGCAACGTTATTAATTCCATAGGAGACAACGTGTAATTGGATATACTTTAGTAATCGTTCAGTTTTTGGTATCATTCGTTAACTCAGTTAGTTTACCTGGGCTAAATAATTGCTCTTGCATTTATTACGATGTTTGAAGGCTAATACCTTCGGGTATTAGCCATTATTATGAATATCTGAATGTTTGGTATTTGTTTATCTTGATTTCTTGATTTATCGTTGAGTGCTTGTTTATGTTTATCAATTTATACTTGTTTACGCGCTTTTGTATGCGACCTATCATTCAACTGGATCTAGTGAAGCGGACCAAGTAGATCTAGAGTCCGGGATAGCTCTCCATATAGTAATTTATACATCTAGAATAATAGTTACACAAATATTGTCCTTCTAAGTCTGTGTCTAGGATACGCTTCGGGCTTAACTAGTTAATTGGATATTGCCAATGGTTTATTGATCGTGTTGACTAGCAGGTGACCTAGATAATTCAACAAGTAACGTTCTGATTCCATTGGATAGTTGGACAAGTGGACTACTAGTGTATAAATTGCCATTAAGCGGTAAGTGGGTAAAGTCTCTATGAGCTAGGGTTTAACAAGATCACCATTGCTTTAATCCCTAAGATAGATTATAATCAGCAAATAAGGATGCTTTATGCGGATGCTTTAATTGTGATCATAATTACTGTGTCTAGGTTTAGGATTGATGTAAACCCTAAGTCTTAAGAATGATATGCCACCTCGAGAGAAGAAATCATTGCACTTAATAAACAAACCAACTTTCTAATCGGATTAATAATGGTTAATACAGTTTTCTTATATAAGGTTCGACCGCTCTTTTATCTTTTGTTAATTAGCTTGCGTGGGTTAAAGTGCCTTGAATTGATTGTAGTCACCAACCAAACCGTGCCAGTCTCTCAGGCTGAAAACCCCCTTTTTCCCGTTAGAATTAGGATTTAGACTGACATAGGTTTAGAATAGAATAGAATTAACATAGATTAGATAACCAAGATATTAATTAAATTGATAGATTTAACCTCGCTTCAAGTGTTCGACACCCTACTTACCACGAAACTACTACCGATCGGGTACACTGCCCGTTAAAGTGTTGTTTTTGGTTTAGTCGGCAAAATATAAATTTAAAACTTGAATCAATAAAATATACACCACACAACGACACATCAAGTTTTTTTTGCGCCGTTGCCGGGGAGTGAAAATTAATCTTGATTTTTATTTGATATTTTGGTTTTTACATCTAGATAGATTAACCTTTAGGATTAGTGCTAATTTAGATTAGTGTATATTCTTGTATATTCTGTAAATCTTGTATATTTGTGTTTAATTGTTTGCGTATTTAATTGTTTTTCTTAAATACACTGTTCTGGTCGACAGTTGAATACGGCGTATCCACTTCCATCGGATACGGCGTATCCAGTTCTCTGTCCAATACAACGTATTCATCCCAACTGATTAATACGGCGTATCCACTTCCATTGGATACGGCGTATCCGTTCCGCGCGTCATTCCGTTTCGTCGTACGTTATTCGTTCGTTTCGTCGTTCGTGCGTATACGTCCCGTTCCGGCGTTTCGCGTTTTTCGCGTCGTCCGTCGACGTCGTTCCGTCGTTCGGCGTGTCCGTTTAGTAGTTCGCCGTTGCGTGCATTCGTATTTTCGGTCCGCCGGTATGCAGGTTTTTGCTAAAAGTTGTTTGTTTTTTGTTTTGATGGTGCGCGCGCGGTCCGTCGCTCTTTATCTTCTCGGCCCGCTCACGTCTGCTTTCGATCGCCCCCACTCTTACGCCGCGCTTTACGCCGTTTCCGTCCTCTCCGCGCGCCCTCGCTTCCGTTGCTCGTTGCCTTTTGGCCCGTGGCGTTCGTATTTCGCCTCCTAGTTGTTACTTCTCGTCGTTCGTTTCCGTTTTCACGTATGTGCACGTTTATCCGTCGTTCGTTCCGGCGACTGTCCATTACGTGGTCTCTTCCCGTTCCGTGCTATCCCGTACTCGTAGTTCTCCGTCCGCGCCGGTTGGATCCGTAGTTACGCGTAGTTTCGGGTATGCGCTTTCGTCGTCTTGCGTTGGGTGCCCGTTTCGTTACAGCGGGGCCTATCTCCGTGACGTTTCGTTTCCGTTACGTACGTTCGTTCGCCGCTCGTTTTCGCCGTCGACGTCGTACGTCGTCGATCAGTCGTTACGTGCCCCCGTTATGCGTTTTGTTCGTTTTTGTTTTTGGTTGCGGGCGTGTTCGGCGCCGGTTCCTCTTTTCTTCGGTCGTTCGTTTTCCCCGTGTCGCTTGCACGTCCCCCGTCGTATCGTCTCGGCGCCTTTCGTTTCCCGCGCTAGCTCTCTGCCTCTACCTACTGTAATTTTCCCCAGTTTTTCCGGTCTTGTGACGTAGCCCTATTATCACGTTCCCCGTGCCCGCTCCTCAGTGCGCGTTCGCCTACCGTTATCGTTCGTCTCGGTTATTTAATCGTCCGGCGTCCGTATGAGCGTCCTTCGTCTTCTGTTTGCTGCAATCGTGGCGCTCGTCTCCCGTTGCTTCTTTTTTCACGTCCTTACGTCTTTTCGTTCCGTCCCCACGTCCGTAGTTCGTCGGTCCTGTCTTGAGTTTTTCCCCTTCCGTCCGTCTCTACGCCCCCTTCATCGTTCTCGTTTATCGTCCTGTCCGTCTCCCACTTCGCCCTCGTCGTTCGTCCCCCGCCCGTTCTCTCCCCCGTTTCACGTTCGTACCCCCGTCTGCGATCGTGTCCCGAGCGTCGTGCTCTCCTTCGCCCCGTATGGATCGTTCTCCGTTCCTTCCGTTAGCAGCGGCGTCCCTTCTACTTTCTCGTTGCACGTTGTGTCCGTCGTCTCCGTCTCCGTCGTCCGTATCAGTTATCCCTCGTATCGCTCTACGGATCGTCTGCTCGCACTTTTCGCGTTTCCTCGTCGCCGGCCCACTCACGTTTCGACCGTATTTGACGCTCGGGAGTCGCCCGACGTTCCCGTCGTATTCGTCCCCCCCCGTTCTTGTGTCGTCGCGCTCGTTCGTCCTCGCTCGCGCGTTCTTTCGTATTAGCGCGTTTCGCCGGTCCGCGTTTAGGCACTCCCGGCCGCACTTCGTCGTTACGCCCGTTCCCTTTGTCGCTCTCCGTTCTGTGCCGTCGTTCCCCTTTCGACTCTGCGTTATTTCTTCGTTGTCCGTTTCGTATCGCTGCCTCGGTTCGTATACTTCACCCCGGTACGTCGTCGCTCTTTGTCTTTCGCGTTCTGTTTCGGCGTCTCTTATTGCGTCCGGTCCTCCGCGCGCCTCCCCTTCTCGCTTTTCGTTTTCTATTCTCACGTGACGCGTCCTGCGGTGCGCTACTAGTCCTCAGCTCCCGTACAGTATTCTCCTTCGCGTGCAAACGTCGTATCGTGCCGTCTTCGTTCGTTCTCCTCCCGTCTTCACGTCGCCCTTCTTCGTTTCTTCTCGTACGTCCCCGCCGCTCGTGCCGTTTTTCACGCCCTCGTTTCTCCGTTCCCTCCGTCGTCCTGCGTAGCTCGTCTCGTACGCCACTCGTCGTTTTGTAGCGTCTCGTCTCGCCTTGCGTCGGCGCCTTCGTCGGTCTTTTCGTCGGTTCGTCGTCTAACAGCCTCCTGTATCCTCGTCGTAATTTGCGTCCGTCCTTCCCTCGCTTCGTGATACGTCCCGTCGTTCCTTTGCCGCTCTTTCGTTCACCCGTCGCCTTCGTTTACTTTTCCGTATGCGCCGTATCCAGCGCGTCGTTCCGTGCGCGTTTCGTGTCGTTCCCCTTCGTCCGGCTCGCCCTTGCCGTTTGCATCTCGCGTCCGTTTCTCCCCTCCCGCGGCGTGCCACGTACTGCTGCACGTATTGTCGAGACGCGTCTCGTCCGAGTTCACGACTTACCCCGCCCCCCTCGTCCTCTGTTCGTCGCTCGTTCCGCATCGTTCCATCTTCGCCCGTTCGCCCGGCCGTCACGTCGGGGGGTCGTCCCGGCCGCGTCGTTCGTCGTAATACGCGTACGTGTCGTCCGGTTCGTTTCGTCCTCGTCCCTGCGTTTAGTTCGTTATCCCGTCGTCGTCTCGTCGTTTTACGGTCGTCGTTATGTCGTGTCGGTCGTCGTTTGCGTGTCGGCCGTTAGTTCCCGTCGGTCGTCCGTCGCCACGTCGTTTTCCGTGGTCGTCGTCCTAGTAACGTCCGTCTTCCGTTCGTCGCGTCGCTGTTCGCGTCGTTGCGTCGTGTGTCTCGTTCATCGTCTGTCCGTTTGTACGTCGTTTTCGTCCGTTCGTGTTTCTTTTTTGTTTAGTCAGCAAAATATAAATTTAAAACTTGAATCATCTTAAATATACCATACAACGACAGAACATCAAGTTTTTGGCAAAGTTGTCAGGGAGTGAAAATTAATCTTGATTTTTATTTTGATATTTTGGTTTTTAACATTAGATTAGATCTAACCCTTAGGTTTAGTATAATTTAGATTAGTGTATATTCTTGTATATTCTGTAATATTTATATATTTGTCTTTAATTGTTTGCTTGTATATATTTGTGTGTTTAATTGTTTGCGCATTTAATTGTTTATCTTAAATACACTGTTATGTTCGATAGTTGAATACGGCGTATCCACTTCCATCGGATACGACGTATCCAATTTTCTGTCCAATACAGCGTATTCATCCCAACAGATTAATACGGCGTATCCACTTCCATTGGATATGGTATATCGATCGTCTAGAACAGGAGCTGAAATATTTGATTTTCGTCCCAAATTTTTAACTTTCTTCAAGACAAATCCTACTGATTGTTTATCCCTTGTTTCAGGTAGTGCATGACAAGGAGTTCTACGAACGAACTATTTACACCTTACAAAGAACCTGAACGAGAATTTTAATCATCAAGGAGACACTTCAAGACTCTAAGTCTTGACGAATTAAGATCGCCTGATTTCAATCTACTTTTTGACCAAGAATATTCAGAGGAAGAAGAAGCAGAAGCAATGGTGGAAACAATGGAGCAATACATGAGCAAGACCCGAACGGACTATGGATCGGGGGTTGCTAGGCCTAAAATTGATAACAAAGATCAATTTGAACTGAAAGGACAATTTTTTAAGGAGCTTCAAGAAAACACATTTAGCGGTTCGGATAATAAGGATGCAAATGAACACATTGAGAAAGTTCTCGAAATAGTTGACCTATTCCATGTTCCTAACATCACTGTGGATCAACTAATGCTCCGAGTCTTCCTTATATCCTTAACTAGAGCCGCAAGTCATTGGCTAAGAAACGAACCAACTGGTTCGATCAAAACTTGGGAAGATCTTAAAACTAAGTTTTTGAACAAATATTGTCCACCTAGTCGAACTACGAAGAAAATGGAGGAAATAAACAACTTTCAGCAAGAGTCAGATGAAACCATTTTTCAATCATGGGAGCGCTTTAAAGAACTCTTGATGAAGTGTCCTCAACACTATTTAACTGGGATGCAGGAGGTGATTTTGTGAGCTAAAGGGTTGTATATATTTCCAACACGCCAAATTCCTTATCAAGAGGTGTCATTCCAACTAAGACTGCTAAAGATGCTAAAACAACCATCCAAGAAATGGCTGAATACTCTCAAAAATGGCACAATGGAACATCTAGAGGAAGAAGTACTAAGACTTCTGACAGACTGGCTGCTATACAAGCACAACTAAACAATCTAGGAAGAGAGATCAAGAAGGTGAATGAAAAAGTTTATGCTGCACAAGTTGGATGCGAGCAATGCAAAGGATCCCATTACACCAAAGATTGCCCACAAAAAGAAGAAGGGAAAACCCTAGAAGAAGCTTACTACACGCAATTTGGTGGACCTTTTCAAGGAGGGGGATATAGAGCAACTGCTCCAGGGTACTATCAAAGGAACAACGCCAATCCTTTGTTCCAAGAACGAAGGCAATCTATGGAAGAAACCCTGAGCAAATTCATGAGTGAATCAGCAAAGAGACACGAAGAAAACTCTAAATTGATCAAAGAAATCCAAGCTTCGATGGATGCTGCTATAAGGAACCAAGGAGCATCAATCAAAACTTTAGAAATTCAAATCGATCAAATGAGCAAGGTACTACAGGAGAGAGGATTTGGAAGCTTACCAAGCTCAACTGGAACAAACCCGAGAGACCAAGTCATGTCGATTTCAACCACTATTGAAGCTGATTCAAACTCAATACGCCATATTGGATCTACCCAATACGCCATATCCACTGGACAGAACATAACACTATTTTACAAGCCAAGACAAACGACAGTTCCTTTTCCTGGTCACTTGGAGGATCATTACTGTGAAGAAGAGGGGAACTATGGACCAAAATTTACAAAAGCTTATGGAGCTTCACTTATAAATAACACCATACCCTAAAAGGGGAAAGACCTAGGGAGCTTCACTTTACCTTACTTTATTAATGATTTTTTGCTTTGACAATGCCCTTGTTGACTTAGGAGCTAGCGTTAGTGTTATGCCTCTCTCGACCTATCTTAACTTAGGATTAGGCGAATTAGCTCACACTAGGTTGACAGTGGAATTGGCAGATAGGATTGTGAAATATCCAAAAGGTATAGCTGAAAACGTACTAGTAGGAATTGGTAAATTTTCTTTCCCAATAGACTTTATAATTCTTGATATGCCTGAGGATATCAAAGTGCCCTTGATCCTCGGAAGACCATTTTTGTCTACCGCCCGTGCTAAGATTGATGTTTACAAAAGAAAGATTACTTTAAGGGTCGGAAAAGAAAGGATTGTTTTCTTAAGTGTTAAACCTGCTAGTAGTATAATTTAGAGGGTATATATGCTAAGTTTGAGAGAACAAATGGAATTTGATTTAGAAGCTAGGCTTATGGGAGAGACTTTGGTGTTAAATAGATCATTAAACCCTTTTCCCGAAAGATTACATTGAATTAAATGATCTAAATGAACCATTTGAGCTTAGAAGAAATCAAGGAGATGATTTAATGCCCATCGTTGAGAAAGGTAAGGTAATTGAGGAATTTAGAACTAGGAATGAAGATCTTGATACAGGAATTGATGATTACCCTAGTTATTGTGATAAAGATAAGAAAATCCATATAGATTGCGCTCATTCTGAAACTTAAGTTTATCATGCAGATAGAATTTGAAATTTACTCATAGCCAACTTATTCCGTATTGTTATGTCAAACATGATGTCAAGAAAATTTCACAATTCAATAATGAAAAATAAGATGGTGTACAAAGGGAATAATGTTGTAGGAGCCTTAATGAATGTGCCTATCTTTGTTGAAACTTTTTCTAAGATGACAAATTTTGCAGTTTTAGAAAATATGGATGCTTATCGTGATGAAGGAACGGGCGGTGTTATTTTTGGTGAACCATTCTTAGGAGAAGCTGATATTAAAGCAAAATGGTTCAAAGGAATGATTACCCTTTACAAAGGTAATGATGAAGTAACTTACCAAATGGTGCAATCACATTTAAGGTTTAAAAACCATACTAATGAGCAATGCAACAAGATCCCACCATTACGGAAGGTAAGTGAGAAAGATGTGAAGAATGGAATCTCACATGCATATCAAAAGATTAAGGGGTTCTACAAAGGAGTTTTGAATCTGGGACCCGATTACATTCGAGATGTGAAGATGGAAGAATGGCTCATACGCGAGCACATTAGCGTGCATGAGATGGAATAAAAAAGAAGCTGAAGAAAAGTCTAACTTAAAGACTTCGCTGTAAACAAAAGTGCTTCCCGGGAGACAACTCAGAATGTTATTTAATTTTGTTATCAAGTCTGTCTTCCCATAATTCAATACCGCGTATCCGTTCCACCCCATACGGCGTACTGACTGTTTGGACGTTATCAGTCTTTATTTTTTATGCACTTTAAAAATGGTATTGTTAGTTCTACGAATACGCCGTATTCATTAACTTGATATGCCGTATCCACATACTGACCCGTATTTAGTTTGTTTAGTTTAGTTTAAATTAACTGTAGGTACCAAGATAGGAATGCACCTGTTTTTCCTATATTTTATGCAGGACCACGTGAAGGAAATATCGACAAATATTGGTGGAGAATTTATGAATCTAGAAATCTTGAAGTGTTAGAGTCTTGAAACCTCAAGACGGCTGTTTCAACACACAATCTTGCTCATAAACGCAAATTGAAGAATCTACCGAGTAAAAATCAGGGGAGTTTCTCATTTTAATTCTTTTTAAATTTCCGTATTTAATGTTTTATATATACAATGAGGACGTTGTATAATTCAAGTGGGGGGATGATTAGAATGATCCTTGTCCTAATTATTACAAAAAAAGCTTAAATTATGCCTCAAATTTTAAAAGAATTTTCAAGCAAAACTTTTGTGAAATTACTTGATACATAACTCGCACACAAGAACCCTTGTTAGATATTGTGAGGATTTAGCCTTTCCATTTCTAAATGTTTACCCAAATTCCATAAAATATGATTTTGCCGGTGATGTTGTAGACTTTAGAACTTGGCTTGGTATATCTATTCGAGACCACAATAATAAGTATTATGGATTTAATTAAGAGCATCTTATTATACTGGTAAATCTTATGATTACAACCAAACGGCCATTACATGTTTTGTTTCTTAACTAAATACACCAAGTTAGTTAACCTCTCGATAAACCCATCCACTCCTCAACGTTATAAGTGCTGATCCACTAGAACAACCAGGGGTTGAACCCCGTTATGAGCCAATCCTTTAGGAATTTACACCAACTATTTGTTTCGTTACACCCTTACACCTTAACATACCCTTTTAGATTAAAGTTTAATTTACAGTTGCTAGTTGCTTAAAGTGTAAAGTTTGTATTTCTTGAGTCTTGTGTCATTTTCTATCTTTGGTGCGATTGGAAATTTGCACATTGCAAATGGGAATCTATATTAGTAGTCAAAGCTCATGTGATTTTACTACCGTCACAATTATTGGTGAAACCGAAGAACGAAGAAACTACCAAAGGAATTATCTGGAATTATTATGATGGTGAAGATGGTAAATCTACACCAAGATTTGAAGTATTGTTTAAAAAAAAGAGAAAGAAAGTTTAAAGATAATCGTTTCGCAAAAAACATTACCGAAGGAATTATACGAAGGATCGATTCTTCGTTGATACGTCTAAAAACAACGATGTAGAGTATTGTATAAAGTGGAAGATATCGCCAGTTGCCTTGTAAAGTATGTAAAGTTTTGGGATGATTGGGAAGTTGGTCATTATGGGAACGCCAACTTAGGTTGTTGTTTTTTGATCTATGATCAAGACGTTGAAATAATTTGTCTTATCATGTAACGGTCCCCAGGAAATAAGTGTCTTAGCAACTTGTATCTAAGGCAAATCAATTTAATTCTTGATTTTTTATTTAATAATAATTGATGCTTCCCTCTCACCTAATGATTAACCATGGGTTTTACGTGAATGAGAATGTGATTGAGCATGCATGTCGATTCCGTTGTTATGGCCATGTATGCATGTCTCAGCTGCCTTGTTGGTTTATCACTATTGGTGAAAGTTAGAAGGTTCCTACCCTATATCATTTTTCATCCTAACTGTTGGTTAAATTCGAATGGGGATGTGATCGAACACACATGTCTATCCTGGTGTTCCGAGTGTGTATGTGTGCTTCAGCTTCCTTGTTGGAGTGGTACTTCTGGTGAAAGATTGTAGAATGATCAAACCGTATGCCTTTCCATACAAAAAACCTATATTTACCTTTATAAAATTGTTACTGCCTTGGCTTTAGTCTGGAGATGTGTATCCTTGCCAGCTATATATAGAATACTCCGAGTCACGACCAAGAATGTTAGCCTACAATATTTGACTAATAGGAATTACGTTATTTATCATTAGGCAAGAACTTGCAGGGAGAAACTAAAGAATTATTAATTTGAGAATAGTTTCCCTATCTTTGACCTATAAAATACCCCCTCCATACTTCCATGGAGGGGTGAGGATTCATTTGTATCATTTCACCAAATTATGTGTGTGTTCTTTCTCTTTCTTAAACACATACACATCTTTCCTTTTTCTCTCTCTAAATAAAATGGCTAAGTTCTTGTTTAATCTTTCCCGACCTCTGGAACATCTTGTTTAGCTAGTGTTTCTTATTATAACAATTGGTTTCAAGAGCTAACCGGGGGTGTATTGTATTCATATGTGTTGTGTTTAGTGGTTTTGTTGTAGTGTCTTATTGTGAGCTTATTGGTTCGGCATATTTAAGCTTATTTACTACTCGGTTTATTTTGTTTTTTTACTAAGCCTAGCTTATTTTTTGTTGTTGTTGTTTGTTTTAAAGAAAAATAAACAAACATTTTTTAGTAACTGTTTCATAATGGGCTTATATGGTTCATGTTTCTTTTGATGAACAGTAGAAGGTATAAACAATCATTTGATATTTGGTTTATTTTGGTTCCTTTCTATTGGTTCTTTTTCTCACGTAAAAAAACCCCAAGGAATATCAACTTCATCTTTTTTAAATTTGAATATTCGATGCTTTATTTGAGGGTTACGAAACTACTTAATATCAAAGCTTATTCCACAAGCTTATTTACCACTTACTTTCCAAACGTGGCTTATTTTATTTGTGGTTGGCTTATTTGGTTGTGGTACACGGTGAAGACAAGACAAACTTGGCTGAAACAAGAGTCGAAGAAAGACGCGTTCAAGGTGTTTGATATTATGTTGAACCGAACAACTCATTTTTTCTTCATGAAACGAACAACTAAACTTCTAGTTTAACCAAACAACTTGGCTCAAGTTGGAGCTGAACAACTTGCATCTTTGGAAACCGAACAACCTATATCTAGTATTAACGGAACAACTTAGATCAGTTGGAACCGAACAATTCAAGTTCCTTTGAAACCGAACAACTTAGTTTTCTAGTTAGAACAGAACAACTTGTGTCTTTACGAACCGAACAACTCACAAACTATTGGAACCGAACAACTATCAAAAGCATTAGAAATAAACTCTACACGTTTTAAGTCATTTTGGTTTTTTTCGGTTTTTGTGTGTTCGTTATACTACAGGACCTGTATAACTTATACCGTTTTTGAATCGTGAATTCGTTATCGCTCAACGTGGTATATTTGCTTTTCACCGAAAACAAACGTAGCATTCCGCGAGATTAAATCTATATTCGTACCCTAATTCTATATTTTCAAACAAAGATGATAGAAAAATAAGGATGGAACTTGTGGCAATTATTTAACAAAATTGGAGTTTGACAAAATCAGCCCCTAGACCTTAAAACCAATTTACCATTCATCCATTATTTGGTCCTTAACCCTTATTGTTGAAACTTCATTACACCGTTAGTCCTTATTCCTTTATAATAGCCCGTTAGCCCTCCAAAGTGAACCGTGTTTGCACCTTTTGTCACCACATTCATAATTAACAACCGTTAATCATTCAAAACCCAAAAACAACATAACAAACACGATACATAGCACTAAAAATGATCTGAATAAGATTCACTAAAATGCCAAAACGGCTAAAGATTCTAATTAAGTTGACAAGTGATCACGAAGTTGATTTGGTATCCCTTATTTGAGATTAAAGTGGGTTTCACGAAGGCGTCTACTTATTGCAATATCGAGACTTCCTTCCTATTTTCAACCCCTTTTCTTCAAACCTGATCAAATCGATTGAATGACTTTCTTGAGCGTAAACAGCTTATGATTAAGAACTTGGCTTATCTAGTATTTCCTGATGTAAGGAGTTACATTGTAGTGCTCACGAGTTATAGCTATCACTTAAAGAAGTTACATTGTAGTATTCAGTGTCACACGCAGATGTTGACGTGGATAATTTCAAGAGGTGTTGTACTTCTTATACTTTTCTGTTGGGTAATAAAGTACTTATAAGATTTAATCTTGCACCATTTTTCAATCAACAACAGTGCAAGATTAAGTAACAAATTTGGGGGATTCCTACTTCAGATTTCAATTTGTATATCCAGGTTTACTTCACCATATGGGTCACACCAATAGCCGACAGAATTCGAGGATGTAAGTTAGCCCAAAGGTTTAAAGGTTGAATTTAATCCAAACAATTCTCAACGAGATATTATTTTATTCCACGACAATGTACTATCACCAGGTCTAAGAAAATCCTCAAAAGTTTCTTCACTGTACTTTCATAACTTTTCAAGATTGTTGCTTATGACAAGAACTTCTTGAGTATATGGACGTACACGACAATGATGCTTCCGAAGAGTTCGCAACCATCATAGGGGAAAATGTGCACATCCGGGACTTAGTTGACATTGATGTTACCATGTTAACTTCCAGGGGGAAGTAGGTTACACTACTTTACTTAATATGGTTTGTGAAGTATTCTGCATACGTGAGAAGAATTGTTGTTGATTCCTTGCATGTACCCCTAGAATGAATATTCACCAAACAAATGAACAATTCGCATATAGTATTTGATGTGGTTTTATACTTCTACAAAATTCCGATGTGCATGTAAATGTCAAATAGAAGTTTTTTCTAGCTACATTAAAGTTTCAGAATCTGCTCAAGATAGTGATGTTGGTTTGGGGGAAAGCTGATTCAGAAACTTTGCCAAAATGGAGTCTATGAAGAATGCTTTTCAAGACATGCTGCATGAATTAGGGGGAAGTTAATCCAACTCATGCATACTACAATGGTTCCTGTATAATTAAAGACACTGAAGATCCAAGTTAGAGTACAAGTTTCAAGACCAGGAGAACTCAGAAGACATCTTCGGCTTTGGAAGCGCTTTGGAGAGATAGGTATTTAAATTAATGAACTTGGTTAGACATTGTAATAATTACGTATGTCCACAATATATGGGGAAGATTATTAGCCTTAAAATATGTTGACTAATACAGAATTACATTAGTTATCATTAGATAAGATTTGCAGGGACTAGAATTGTTAAGTTAGAATATTTTCCCTAGTCTTGACCTATTAATACCCCCTCCATACTTCCATAGAGGAGTGAGGATTCATTTGTATCATTTCACCAAAGTGTGTGTGTGTGTGTTTTTTCTCTCTCTAAAACACATACACATCTTTCCTTTTTCCCTCTCTAAATAAAATGACTAAGTTCTTGTTTAATCCTCCTTGACCTCCAAATCATCTTGTTTAGCTAGTGTTTCTAATTATAACAGAGCAATTGAGCGAATTAGTTACATGTTACCACATAGATTAGTTGAGTGATTTGAGTGTTTTCATCTTCCTATTTTGAGGTGTTTGGTTTGTACATTGTAAATAGATCAAAAAGTGCTTTATCAGAAAATATCTAGGAACATTTTTATAAACTTCTAAAGGCTACTTGAGGACAAGTAGGATTCAAGTGGGGGGATATTTGATGACATCAAATAATGTCTATTTTATAGCATCATTTATCCCATGTAATTAACCCATTGTATAGTTATTGCAAAGAATTGTTACTTAACTGTTTATATTTGAGAATAGAAGTAATTATGGAGTAATTGGTGAAAGATAGCAAAAGGCGCGCATTCTGGAGCTTAAATGAAGATATTTTGAAGATTACTATTCTGAAGACCAATACGCCGTATCCATCAAGGAAGATACGGCGTATCCGTGCCTGCACTCACCAAAGACCACAGAAGGATAAAGCTCAATACGCCGTATCCAGAGGACTCAATACGCCGTATTCAAGATATGGAATCAATATAATATTCTGGAAGATATCAAACGTGGTCCCTACTCCAAGAAACCCCCAATACGCCGTATCCAATACATGGATACGCCGTATCCAACCGACTTCCAGACCTTATAAATAGAAAACTCAAAAACGAGTTTTAAGGGTGCTAAATCATATTCTCGATACCTAAACCACAAAAGTCGATTTTCAAAGGAGAAAAAGAACAGAAGAGGTCGAGCAACGTATTCAATTCCATAGGAGACATCGTGTAATTCCATATACTTTTTTAATCGTTCAGTTTTTGGTATCATTCGTTAACTCGGTTAGTTTAACTTGGCTAAATAATTACTCTTGTAATTGGTATGGAAGGGGGACAGGCAAGGCTAATACCATCGGGTATTATCCATATAATGAAGATCTGAATATTTGGTATTGTTTATAAATCGATTTCTTGATTTATCGTTGAGGCTTGTTTATGTTTATCAATTTATACTTTTTTTAACAACCGCGCTTTTGTTTGCGGCCTATCATTCAACTGGATCAGCAAAGTGGACCAAGCGATCTAAGTCCGGGATAGCTCTTCATATAGTAACTTATACATCTAGAATAATAGTTACAGACACGTATTGCATATCTAAAGTCTGTGTCTAAGGAACGCATCGGGCTTAACTAGTTAATTGGAGATTGTCCAATGTTATTGATCGTGTGACTACAGAGTGACCTGATAATTCAACAAATAACTTCTGATTCCAGTGGATAAGTTGGACAAGTGGACTACTATGTATAAATTGCCCATTTAAGCGGTACAGTGGGTAAAGTCTCTATGAGCAAGGTTTAAACAAGAACACCATTGATTTAATCCATAAGAATAGAATAAAATAGCAAATAAGGATGTTTAAGCGGATGCTTTTAATTATGACAGAATAAATGTGTCGTAGGTCTAAGGATGATGTAACGTGCCTAAGTCTTGAAGAATGATATGCACCTCGATAATAAGAAATCATTTCCCTTAATATATAAAACCAACATTCTAATCGGATTAATATGGTTTAATAAAGTTTTCTTATATAAGGATCGAACCGCCCTTTTTAATCTTTTGTCTATTCTTCCGTGGTAATAATGTCTTTGAATTGATGGTAGTCACCAACTAAACTGGGCCATTCTCTTAGCTGAAAACCCCCTCTTCCCTTAGAATTAAGGATGTAGACTGACATAGATTAACATATGATTAAGAATAGAATTAACATAGATTAGATAAACCAAGATATTAATTAAATGGATAAGATTTAAACTCGCTCACATGACGCCACCCTACTTACCATGAAACTACTACCGATGAGGTACACTGCCCGTTAAAGTGTTGTTTTTGGTTGAGTCGGCAAAATATAAATTTAAAACTTGAATTAGTAAAATATACACCACACAATGACACATCAATAACATAGGTTTAACTAGTAAATAGACTAATTAAAATACTGATAGAATATAGGATTAATGTTCCACTCTTAGTGTTCGACACCCTACTTACCGCGAACTCCATCTTGACCGGGTACACTGCTCGTTAAAGTGTTGTTTTAGGTTTGTAGGCTAAATATAAATTTAAAACTTGGTAATCAAATAATTGACCCTACATGACAACACATCAGGTTTTTTGGCGCCGTTGCCGGGGAGTGATTTAATTAAACCTTATTCTTATTAGTATTTCTAACTATTAACTAATTTACTTTAGTGTATTCTAAATTCTGTTTGTATTTATTCGCATTGTGTGTTTGCTTAATTCTTGCATTGCTTAATACGACGTATTCAGTCTACTGAATACGGCGTATTAGTCCATTTTACCTTTTTCTCTATTGCAAGTTGATTACAGGTAAAAATGGACGACCCAAATATCACCATGGAGGAATACATCAGACTTGAAGAAGAAAAAGCTCGAAGACATGGTCGGAACCTTAATTAGCAAACTGCCACGTTTGAGAAAATTGAAAACTATGAAGATGAGGACGACTGTTTTATTGACTTCGAAACCGAATTCTCGGCCATAACCAGACCATTGATAAATTAAACACAAACCCCGTAATCCCCCCTGTATGTGTCCATCCTAACGAAAATGAGATAGACTTTTAGAATAGCATTATACGAATCCACCGAAGAAGATAACACGTATTTTTTAAGAAAATTTTTATTCATGTAAGATAATATCAGTCATCTGATTTAAAACAATTCAAAAAATGACAATAACAATATGCCTTCGTCACCCAACCCTACTATTGATTATATTGATGATTTATACAACTTCAAAGAGTTTGAAACTTGAATTTCCAGCCATTAGTTTACAATGAACTCGAACGTCTAAAACAGATTATTTAACTACACCAATTTAAATACCCCTCAACATATCGATGACGCTTCAATTTAACTGATAAACAATCATCATTGTCTGAATACGATGAAGAAATGTTTTTCTCAACTGCTTTACTGATCTGTTCACACAATATTCATCCCGATGATATCAAAATTGGGAAAAAACCAATGATCATAACGATATTCGATATAGAACAACTTAGAGTGAAAATAAAAATATGCATGGGTCAACTAGGCTTTCTGAAACAAGTCACAAATAAAATCATTAAAACTTTTGGAATCGATAAGGTTTTGTCACAAACTTAAAAGTACATATCGTGAATCTGGAATTATTATAAAACCAATTACAAAATTTGCTATTCTTTTCCCATTATCAAAATTTGTAAGTGCCTTTGGCATTTTGTTCGACCCTAAGCGATATTATAAGGATGGTTTTCTCAGATGAACAAAAGTTGCGAGGCCAAGTAAAGTTCTTATATGTCAAAAACTTGAAAAGATGGTTTCCATACCGGACGTATATAGCTACTCCTATACGTCGTATCAATTTAATGTCTGATACGCCGTATCAGATAAATCCTTATACGGCGTATCGAGCGTGGGTATAAAAACCCAGCTAATACGCCAGATCGTTTCACACACACTTTTTTACTCATAATCAAAAAATTTCACCGCGCACTTTAATCTCGAAAATCAACCTGTGTTTCTATAAATCTCTTGCATACTAATCAAACGGTAATGATTCATTCTATTCCCTTCTCTCTTTTTCGATTGTGAATTAAGGTTAGGGTTTAGATTCTTATCATAAGGTTAATATGACTACTATCTAATGGTTTCCCCACCTTTAATTTGATATTGAACATACTGGAACAAAGCGGATAAACGATAGGGTTAAACAGGGTAGAATAAGGGAAAACCCTTTTATTTTTTTTTTTTTTTTTTTAAAATAAAACTGCAGAAAGCAATATGGCATATTCCAAATCAATGGAAACGGGCGGTATTGCATTAATTTTACCCAAATTATATCCTCAAATACGGCGAATCCAATGAATTGAAGACACTAAATTAGACCTAATATAATGGGACTATATTTTAACTCCATACGCCGAATCCCTCTTATATACATCCGACGTATTGAAACTCATACCTTTACATAGTCATATCCGTTTATGAATACGGTCGATTATACCATCACACAGAATGTTTACTGATTTTAGTTAATTTTTTAATATGGCACCATTACCAACTGCTTATCAGAGACACCCTTGGTTTGAGTACAACGAGGGGATTAGGCATAGTTACGAGTAAAGGCTCGAAACGATATAGAGTAGACCGGTTAACCCGGTTTATGCATTAGATTTTAAGGGAATGACCCCCCGAGATAAGGTAGGATCTGGCAGTGAGATTGAGGATGGTGTATTCTGAAGAAGGGAAGCATGTGTTCGTGAGTCATGCTTGGAGGAGACTATTTAGGATCCGAGCACCTTTGGTCCGCGAGTATATCCTAGAGTTTCTCAGCACTTGCAGGATGAGTGATACAGAGATGGGGTTGGATGTTGCGGATACGCTGTGTTTTCAGTTAGGAGGTGTTAGGAGGAGGATGACATGGAGTAGTTTATCTTGGCGTTGGGGTTACATACAGAGCATGAGATGACATAGGCTGGGTTTGGAGCCTACTGGGATGGAAGTGATAGATTAATCCACAACAAGGGGGATCTTAGGGATTATTGGGATCCGATTTCCTTCTGCAGAGACTTCATAGGCCCTCCGCCCCTTCCTTATGTTCTTATTCAAGACTCACTGTGAAGACTATGCCACTAGATGATTACTTATAGTATTTCTGGTAGGGGGTAGGCACCTGAGAAGGTAACCGGTGTGATCTCTTCTACCTCCGCAGCATAGATCGTGAGACTACTAATTTCCCACATCTATTAGCATAGTATCTGTTTAGGCATGCGGAGGGGAGGAAGAGCGGGGCTAGGCTGTCTGGAGGGCACTTTATTAGGCGTTTGACTATGCATTTTAGGTTTGTCCATATTATGCGGTTGAGAGGGTTGCAGGTAGTCACCCGAGAGCTCTCGTTGATTATTTTACATGAGCTTGGGAGGCTCAACATCTGCACGAGGTACGGTGACACATGGGCTTGGGTAGCCCAGGGACCAGAGAGGTAGCAGGCGGTTATGGCTGGTGCCCATGAGGCCGATGATGCCGGTCCGACAGCTAAGAAGGTCGCTTCAGAGATTCCAGCACCAGCACAGGCACCTCCACTACCTCTACCCACTCCTTAGCCCCGGACTATGTCATAGAGGATTGAAAAGGTCGAGGAGGAGATGCATGATTTACGGCATGAAGTTAAAGGCTTGCGAGGAGTTGACGAGAGATTTACCACTGAGCAGTCTAGAGTCTCCACATGGTTGATTACCTGCATGACACAGCTCACGGACGCCAGTGGCCTTACTTATCAAGCATTCGATAGCACCCTCATCAGTAGCTCACGGATGCCCTGTCAGAGGCGTGTCAGGTCCAGGACAGGTGATGCTAGCACCTCCGCAGCCCCTCATACCGATGCTTAGCCCGACCCTTGATCTCTATTATTATTATATTTTGTAGATCTGTACTCTATATTACACTTATGACACTTTTTGATTACCGATTTCCTTTTTTGAGATATTATATGATCAATCAGTTTATTTTTGTGTGTGATAGAACAAGACTGGCAGTTAGTTCACAACACAATTGAATAATTACAAAAGGGTTAAAATCCCAAAACCATTGCTTGAAGAGGAGAAAGGAAAAAGGTCAAACTTAAAGACCATCTGAAACAAAAGTGCTTCCCGGGAGACAACCTAGTCATTTTAATTGTTTATTGCATTTTAATTGTTTGTTGCACACGATCTTTCTTACCCAGACAGTCTAAACGCGTATCGAAACACCTCTTATACGGACGTATAGAGGACGTCTGGTAAATACGTTATCAGTTTTAAAAAACTTAATATTTAATTTCCAGTATTTAATTATTTCTACAGGAACAATACGACGTATCCTAAAGTTTGGGATACGACATATTGATCCATGTACAGTTGTGTGTTTAATTGTTTTCTTGTACCATTGTATCGAGATAGAATTTGCACTTGTCTTCTAATCTCTTATACAGGACCTTGCTAAAACTATGATATGGTATATGCTGAAAAAGACATATGTTGAACTTATCCGGGCATTCTGAAGCCCTAGTCAACACTCTTTTTGCTCAAGGACTCATCTTGGAGAATTATCACGAGCAAAACATTAGAGAGTTTTCCGTTCTAATTCTATTTACCCTTATAATTCTATTGTTTATCTATACAACGAGGACGTTGTATAATTTAAGTGGAGGGATGGAGAATTAGAACGTATTTGTCTTCTTTTTTATAAAATAACATGCAAAGTGCTTAAAAACGGCCAAAATTTAAAAAAAAATTAGCATGACTTTTGTAAAAATCACTAGTTACATTACCTAGCGCACTATAACCCTTATACACATTGATTGTGAGAAATAAGCCTATTCTATTTCTAATTGGTTAACTAAAATTCACAAAATTATGAGTGTACCGATGATGTAGTGGACTTTAGAACTTGGCTTGTATATCGCATCAAGACCGCCATGATTAGTACTATGGATTTAGATGGAAGAATATGTTCAACTGATAAATTTCTAGGATTAAAACAAATAGCCTACATGTCATAAAATAAATAACTTCACTGGTTAGTTATCTCATTTTTAGTGTAAAATCCCCTAGAACAACCTGTTGAGCCATTCCTTTCTTTTTGTACACCATATTATATGTTTCGTTACACCTTTGCACCTTAGCCTACCGTGTAGATTAAGCCTATTTCTCTATGTTGCTAGTTGCTTTCGTGTAAAGTCTTGTATTTCCTATGTCAAAGTGAAATTTTTCTATCTCTGTAATGGTCGGGAAATTGCACAATGCAATGGGAAAATATGTAGCTCGTAAGTTTCGCTACTTTTTGCAATTATGAATTATGTCCGATGAAGAAGTACTACAAGGAAAAGATTATCCGGATGAATTATGAAAGTAAAGACGGTGGAATCAAACCGAGGTCTATCATGTATTATGGAAAAAAAAGAGAAAAAGAAAAAAAAGAGAAGGAAGAAAAATAGTCGTTTCAAAAAGAAGTTTATACCGAAGGAATCACTTAGAAGGATCGATTATTCGTTGATACGTTACAAAAATCAACGATGTTAAGTTTTGTAAAAAGTGGCCGATATCACCACTTGTGTAAAAGTATGTAAAGAGCGGGATGTAAGGGAAGTTGACCGTTATGGGAACGTCAACTTTGGTTGTCTTTGTCATTTCTGTGATCGAGGCGTCTGTCTATATATTCGAGTCTTTGTCATGGAACGGTCGGGGGAAAGTTACTAGCAACCGCACCTTATTTGTTGGCTTAATCTATTTGTTTTGTGAATTTTATTTAACAACCATTTTACTTCCCTTTCCTAGCAACTAACCTTAGTGTCTACTCGAACGAGGACTTGTTCGAGCATGCATGTCTATTCCGTCGTTACGGCCATGTATGCATGTCTCAGCTGCCTTGTTGGATGACGACTTTTGGTGAAAGTTAGAAGGTCCCTACCCTATATCATTCTTCATCCTAACCGCTGGTTAAACACGAACAGGGATGTGTTCGGATTGTATATGTCTATTCCGTCGTTACGGCCGTGTATATACGATACAGCTGCCTTGTTGGTGTGGTACTTATGGTGAAAGACTGTTGAATGATCAACCGTAAGCCTTCTTAACCTAATTTAGCTTTTGACTTGTTCTTCCTTAGCTTTAGCGGTGGAGATGTGTATCCTTGCCAAGCTTATGATACGAAACTAATCACGACCGAGCAATTGAGCGTACTACTTAAATGTTGCACCCTAGATTAGTTGAGTGATCTGAGTGTTTTCATTTCCATATTTCGTGAGGAGCTTGGTTATGTACAGGTGATTAGGACAAAACGATGCTTAAACGGAAAATCCTCAACTTCGGTTGGGACACATTTTCATAAACTAAAACTTTTTCTAAAGTCTACTTGAGGACAAGTAGGATTCAAGTGGGGGGATATTTGATGACATCAAATAACGTCACTTTATTATATCATTTATCCCATCTA
The DNA here is from genome assembly GCA_026074375.1 of Tanacetum coccineum. Taxonomy (NCBI): domain Eukaryota; kingdom Viridiplantae; phylum Streptophyta; class Magnoliopsida; order Asterales; family Asteraceae; genus Tanacetum; species Tanacetum coccineum. The sequence continues at coordinate 50,784 of BQNB010028669.1, forward strand.
TTTTGCCCACTTTTATATAATTATTGCATTATTTGGTACTTAATTGCTTTAAAGTTGATAAATGCAGTAATTCAGGAGTGTTTTGTGAAGACAAGCTAAAAGGCGCATAATTTGGAGCTAAAACAAAGACATTTGAAGATTTCTGAAATTTCACCAATACGCCGTATCCAACTAAGAAGATACGACGTATCAGCGCCAAGACTTCACAAGAAAACGCATTTCACCAATTCCCAATACGTCGTATCCATGATATCTCCATACGCCGTATCCATGAAAATAACTATTCAAAGATACAGTAAATCAAGTAAATTGGGAATGATATCAAAGATTTATTATGAATGTAGCGCGCACTCCATATCGTGTCTTATATTACTGGACAAATAGGATCATAAATAACATTTTGTCTTTGTCTTTTGATTATGAGCTTAGTTGGACCGGTAGGTGACTTGTTTATGTTTCAGCAATCATGCTCTTAATTAACTGATAAAGATTGGAATAATGGACTACCAGTATATAAAACACCACCAAACAATAAGTGGGTAAAGTCCCATTGGGCTAGGCTTTTAACAGGATCACCACTGCTTTAATTCTCTAAGATAGATTATAATTAAACTAAGGATGCTTTATGCGGATGCATTAATTGTGACAGGATTAATTGTATCTAGGTCTTAGGATGATGTCCCGCCTATGTCTTAAGAATGATATGCCGCTTCGAGATAAGTAAATCATTGCACTAAAACAAACAAACCAGCATTGAACCGGATTTAATATGGCTAATACAGTTTTCTATTATTTGGCTTGTACCGCTTTTCTATCTTCTAATCTTCTTCTTTTGTGTTTATTGTCTATTGAGTTGATATTTGTTTCCACCAAACCTGTGTTAGTTTCTCAGGCTAAAACCCCCCATATCATTAGACAACATACATAGCATAGGTTTAACCAGTAAATAGAATAATTAAAATACTAATAGAATATAGGATTAATGTTCCACTCTTAGTGTTCGACACCTTACTTACCGCAAACTTCATCTTGACCGGGTACACTGCTCGTTAAAGTGTTGTTTTAGGTTTGTTAGCTAAATATAAATTTAAAACTTGATAATCAAATAATTGACCCTACACGACAACACATCAGGCGCTAAGTGTCCTATGTGTTCCCTGGGTAGACTCAATCGGTTGTGACTGAGTCGTAGGAATATCTACCCTAAACACCATAGCATACATCCGATAATGATCCGTGAGCTTCATCTCATCTGTGATCATCCAACTTGGAATCTTCATTCCAACACCATCCTTATGCTTTCCTGAATTGAATATATTCTTAACCATCACATCGTCTTCCAAATTGTGGTACTTATCACGAGCTCTACGAGAAATCTCAGGAAATACAGTTATGTAGTGTCCTACAATGAGTTTTGTGAATCTTGGATAAGGAATTTGTGTTGATGGATGTTCGAGTGCATAATGCAATCCTTCCCAAAGTAGCTCAGCATAATCTACATGTATATTGTTGACAAAACAATATAACATCTGCATAATCTACAAAGGCGGTTGATCATGACCAGTGACTCGCGTAGTAAGACATCGAGCAAATATCTTGCCAAGTGTCTGCCATGGTTGTACAAGTCATGGCGTCTTGAAGTTGGATGGCGATCTTAAATCCAGAGTAAAACCAAGAGTATCAAAAAAGAATGGAACAATTTCTAAAAACTTTAGAGTAGCAACAAATCGTTCATAATTGTTATTGGTAGCGTGAGGCAGATGAAAGATTCTTCTAAAATCATTAAGAGTCATAGTGATATCTTTTCAACCAAGCACAAACTTGAGCCTATACTTTGATCCATCTTCTTGCAAAGTATGTCAGAACTGCCCCAAGTAGATCCATGGCACAGATGAAGAAGCAGCAATGCTGAATCTGAGTGGATGGTTCTGAATGATGTTTGCCATTCGGATACAATAGATTATCAAGATCGATCTTCTTGTTAGCATCCATGAGTGCATAACGTTTGTTGGGTGGACACAATTCGTCTTGATGAGCATCAGCTTGTCTTTGTGGTTGTGCCATGATGAATTCTAAACGAGTGATGACAAGATGTTAGATAACAAACAATTAATGTGACATTTTTGTCTCTTTCCACTCTGTCTGTTTTATATGTTATGGCAATTCTTTTTGAACATATTTTTGATTAGTTTCTTTCTCATGTGCTTATTCTTGCTTTTTCTAGCACATGCCATACACTTTATTCGCATTTTTCTTTTGATTTCTCTTTTTATGTGTTCTGGCATTTCTTTTTTGAACACACTTCAGATTTGCTTTTTCGCATATGGTTTTTGTCTCTCTTTTTGTTTAGAATATCCTCACTAAAAATTCTTTGTGAAATGATACTCTTTCAGGAATGATGAATATACCCTCTGATTTTGAATAAGGCTCATATTTAAGAAACTAAATAGATATCATTCATATTCTTAAAACTTTTTGTAAAAGAGTATCATTTTTGACATAATACAGAAATTTGAGAGCTTTTTCAAAAATCATTTGTGCAAAAGCATTTGTTTTTAATAACATAGAATCAGTCAAAACCAATTCATCAACTGAATGGTCACTAAGTCACTCACTCCTCATTCTGTTCATTGCAGAAAATGGTCGTAACCGGACATGACTTAGACCACTTAAACAATTGTGAATAGACATATTTGACACAAAGCATAAAATTCATCAAAACTTGATCACTTGTTTTCAATTTTTTTGGTACCTTTTTCACAAACGTTTGAAATTCAACTTCATATGAGATACTGATCTTGTTATTTATAGACATTCGAGCTTTAGACAACACATTCAGACATTTATCATTATCATGCACTAAATCTAGTAAGCCCCCTAAAAATCTTGGAAGTTTATCAACAAATTCGACACTTCCGAAATTGACATTTGACTTTTTCAATGTCGACTTCCGAATTTTGACTTTCATAGATTTGACTCTTCCGAATTTGATCCTTTTCCAATTTATTTTGTCGAAAATGAATTACTAAACCACTTTTGCAACAAATTTGATCTAATCAAGCTTTAAAGAATCCATTTTGATCATTATTTAGCATTTATTCACATTTTAATCAATTTTGACAAATCTTAAAGACTTCTGAATTTTGACCATCATGTCGAATTTGTGATTTTTAGATTTTAATCAGTTTATATCACAATTAATAATACACAAACATTATTATTAGCATTATTACGTCTAAATCTATCATCAATTATCAAAATCCCTAAATTTGGAAACCTTAAATCTTATCGAATTCCATTCGATCTCAATAACGTCTTAAAAATCCATTTTCAAGACATATAACACCAACCTATACTTACATTTGAGAAGAGAAAACGTTGTGATCGTTGTAATGAACTCAAAATCAAAGATTTGATTTTCTCTTCTTTTTTGACAACAAATTCGGAATAAAAGAAAATAAGAAATGATTTATAATTCCTAATTATACCGTCCGAAATTGAAAGTTTGAAACGTGACACTTTCGATCCTTGGTGTTTTTCCTTTCGAATTTTGTTTTGAAAAATGATAGTTTTGGCCCTTGTAGTTTTAGATACCGAGTTTTATTACCAAAAAATTCAAAAACCTCCCCTGTTGATCTCACTTCAATAGATCAAATTCCTTAAGCTTGTTTAAGGTTTAGTTATATTAGATAAATCTAACACAACTATAGTAGAAAATGTGTTTGAATGTATTAAAGATTATGTGGAATCTAATCTTTAATATTAAGAAGAATTATCAATGAAACAATAATTCAATGAACATACAATTCAACAAATAAGCTCCAATCTTATTAATGATAATAATACGAATACTCTCAAAGTATTAGGGTTATAAAGACCTTGAAGCTAAGAATTATACGACTAAGATTGATTTTTGGTTTTGGTTCTGATGCTGGTACATCAAACTCTATGCCCTAGGACCTTATTTTATACACCAAGGAGTCCTAGTCGGCTTACAATACTTCCCTAAGTATCTAAAATCTTTTCTATAAACAACTAATACATATTGGTATGTGTTTAATTACACATACCTTTTACCTTTAAAAACAAGCTAAAATAACCAAAAACAGACTTAAAATGCCAAATAT
>BQNB010028670.1:0-56433 GCA_026074375.1 Tanacetum coccineum
ATGATTATGACTGTTGTACCTTGAAGTAATACCCCAGATTAGCTTCCGCTGCTATATGTAAAAATGGGGGTGTTACAACGCCTTTCAGACATTGAAGGACTTGTTGTGTGATGCTCCTATTCTGGCATTTCCTGAGGGCACTGATGATTTTGTAGTTTACTGTGACGCCTCAAATCAAGGTTTTGGTTGCGTTCTGATGCAGAGGAACAAGGTCATTGCATACGCATCCAGACAACTCAAAATCCATGAGAAGAACTACACCACTCATGATTTAGAGTTGGGCGCCGTAGTATTTGCTCTCAAAACCTGGAGACACTATTTGTATGGAACAAGGAGCGTGATCTACACCGATCATAAGAGTCTTCAGCACATTTTCGATCAGAAGGAATTAAATATGCGCCAGAGATGATGGATAGAACTTTTTAGCGATTATGACTGCGAGATTCGCTACCACCCAGGTAAAGCGAACGTAGTAGCTGATGCATTGAGCAGGAAGGAACGGTTGAAACCGAGACGAGCTCGAGCTATGAGCATGACAATTCACTCTAGCATTAAGGCTAGGATACTGGAAGCTCAGAGCGAAGCTTCCAAGAATATAAGCGCTCCGACAGAAATGTTGAAGGGATTGGACAAACAGCTGGAGAGAAAAGAAGATGGTGGATTATATCTTGCTGAACGAATTTGGGTACCAGTCTATGGCAATTTGAGAACTTTGATAATGAATGAAGCCCATGCTACAAGGTATTCCGTACATCCTGGAGCAGACAAGATGTACTATGATCTTCGAGGCTTATACTGGTGGCCCGGAATGAAGAAAGACATTGCTACGTATGTTAGCAAGTGCTTGACTTGCTCTAAAGTCAAAGCAGAACACCAGAAACCCTCGGGATTACTTCAACAGCCAGAAATTCCCGAATGGAAATGGGAGAATATCACAATGGACTTCATAAGCAAGTTACCGAGAACCAGTAGCAGACACGACTCGATTTGGGTCATTGTCGATCGACTGACAAAATCGGCACATTTCTTAGCTATCCGTGAAGACTACAAGATAGAAAGACTTGCAAGACTGTACATCAACGAGATCATAGCAAGGCACGGTGTGCCTGTGTCAATCATATCTGATCGTGACAGTTATTTCACATCAAGATTTTGGCAATCACTACAGAAAGCATTGGGAACGAGACTGGATTTAAGTACAACCTACCATCTTGAAACCAATGGCCAAAGTGAGCGTACCATTCAAACATTAGAAGATATGCTTAGAGCTTGCGCAATTGATTTTGGCTATGCATGAATACTCAATCTACAGTTAGTAGAATCTTCATACAATTACACGTTACAACATCGAGCGTAATATGTGCTCCATTTGATGATTGTATGGAAGGGAAGTGTCGAATGCCCACTAGATTGGGCAGTAGTTAGGAGAAGCAAGTTAAAGTTATTTGGACCGGAAATTTCCAAGAGACCACCGAAAAGATGTCCTATTGAAGGAAAAGATTGAAGGAGCGCACGAGATCACCCAAAAGAGTTATGCCAGACAATGGCGGAGAAAAAGTTTTGAGTTTTAGTGTCGGTGCTAAGGTACTACTCAAGGTTTCGCCTAGGAAAGGCGTGGTACGTTTTGGTAAGAGAAGGAAGCTTTCACCTAGATACGTGGGACCGTTCGAGATTGTTGAGCGAGTCGGTCCGGTAGCTTATCGGCTGCGCTTACCACAAGAACTTGTGGGAGTTCATGACACATTTCACGTGTCAAACTTGAAGAAATGCCTAGCTGACGTAACTTTGCACGTACCGTTAGAAGAAGTCAAGATTGACGAGAAACTGTATTTTCTTTAAGAACCTATGGAAATCATGGACCGTGAGGTCAAGAAGCTGAAAAAGAGACGAATTCTTATTGTAAAAGTTCGTTGGAATTCCCGGAGAGGACCAAAATTCACTTGGGAACGAGAGGACGAGATGAAGCGCAAGTATCCGCAACTGTTCGCGCGCTGCGACTTAGCACGATCAACTGAAATTTCGGGACGAAATTCCCTTTAACAGGGGAAAACTGTGACATCCGTCAATTTTGAGGTCAGTAACCGAAAGCAAACGTATCATATTTGACTCTCTTAATTAATTATGGAGTCACTTTTATGTGATTACATTTCTCTTAGCAATTGACGCTTGGTTTTGATGCAACTCATATTTCTCGTCTCTATTTATTCGGAGCCTATAAATTCTATTTTCTTTTAATTTTATAGAATTTATTTTATTATTGTTAGTCGATTTAGTAAAAAAATCGTCGTTTTAAATATTCGCGAGTCGAACTTTGGATATTTATCCGTTTCATCGATCAAGAAATCAACAAATGTCGTATTTTAGCCATGAGAGCTCGTTTAATTTATTTTAATTATTTTTCACTTTTTATTCGCGTTTGGCCGAAACCGCGTTAAAAATCGTGTTGTTATAACAAGTAACGAGCTAGATTAGTTATTGGGCCGATAAAACATGTAGTATAAAAATTAATTAAGCAAAATAGCCCAACCAAGCCCACCCCAAAGGGGGAGGCCGGTTATAAACCCAAACAAACATCCCTTAAAAAAAATTATTAGTCGATACATCCTAGATAGTTTCTATCTATATAAGATTTCTTTCCCTCTTTCATAAATACATAAAACACACAGACAACACAAAAACAACGACTCTTTTCTCTCCCTTCTTTCTGTTCGATCGGAGCACACAAGAACACACCAAGAATCATAATTTTTCAACCCCAAATCACCTCCATTTAATCCCAAATCACTAATAAACTAAACCCCCATCATCCTTTTCAAATAAAAATCAAGCATGCATCAAGTTACTCAAATTCTTGATTTTTACTAGATTCTTAATTTTTGGGTTTTGATCAAATTGGGTATAATTAATGTTGCAAGAGAGCAAGATTTAGTGTTTTTAACAAGATTGGAATAACAAAAGTTGATTTTGGGTTCGTTTTGGGTCCCTATTGTGTTCGGCCAAACATAAACCCCCAAGGGTTTATTGTTGTCTTCGTCATTCTTCTATTTTGATTTCATTGTAAGCTATTTTTTTCATCCTTTTTATTTTACTTTTAAAGTTATAAAAGATTACATACATGCATGTTAGTTTTGGTGAATTGGGAATCCATGGAATGTAATGTATGTGAAAATTGTGTGTTTGGATGATGGTGGATGTGTTATAGTATGGGGATTAGGCTAGTTTTAGGATTTGCGAAGCTTGAATTGATGTTGAAGAGGTTGAAAGATACCTATAGATTAGGGCAGAAAGTTTGGTCTAAAAATCAGCGGGTTTAATTTGATGTAATCTGATATTTTTTTGATTAGAATTGTAGAGATCGCCCCAATGATCGTTTTGGTCTAAATTAGAGCTTCTAACTCTTAAACACCAAAAAGTTATGGCCAATTCTAGTTAGGAAATGGTTTCAGCAATTTTCAGAAAATGGCATCTTTTATATCCGAATTTGGGTCTACTTTGCGATGTTATAATATTGGTCATTCCAAAAGATTTTCTAGGTTTTAAGGACCCTACTTCGAGTCTACTTTCAAACGAACTAGGCCTCGTCGATTTTTAAGATGTAAAAGTTAGTCAAAACCTTTGTACAAGATTAAGTGCTAAAATTGTGTTGGCTGTCCAGAATTTCATTTGTAAAGATGCTGTGTGCAGGCGGGTCAAAACTTAATATTTTTGGACAAAATTTAAACTGGAGATTGTACATGATGTGTGTGACCTCCTGTATTTTTTTTGTTGTATCTTGGAAACCCGCCACTAAGTGTAACTCATTTTCCCCCAACGGGATTGAAACGTTAGTGATCATCTCCCTTCTGAACCTCCACCGCCCGGACCTTCCGAGGGTCAACAGTCTTGATAAAATCCAACAAGCCCATATCTGCAAAATAAACATCAGATAATCAGGTTTTATAATATAAAAGTACCACTACTAAAAGGAAATAACACCCACCCATTCCGTCAGGATGCTCAAAAGCCGGATAAGAATTTTCGTCAAAAGGATAATACGGGCTCAAACCCACAAGGCATAAAAATCACTCCGGATACCGGCGGAAATGAGCCTTATGGCTTTCAAGAAGTTTAACGATTTGCTCTTGACGAACAGTAAGATGGGGGAGCCGAATCCTTTTCTAGGACACCTCCCGTATATAAAGGGACGGAAATGGGAAATACGCAAGAGTCAACCTAGAAAAAATGGTCCGCCCAATTTTTTATGGAATCCGGGGGTTTTGGAAAACAAGACGGAGCCGAAGTAGAACGTTTAGCAAAGGAAAACAACCCATCGCTATACGTACGGGTGTAGAAAGCGCGGAACACGGTCACTGAGGGTGAAAGGTTAAGTACACGCGTCAGAACCTCAAAATGAGACACCCGGGCCGCGCCAAAAGGCGACAATTGAGAAATATGCACACGGAAGTATTTGAGAACGGCCATAAAAATTTTTGTAAATGGAATCCTATAGCCACAAACATCAAAGAGCCTACTATATACACCTACTTTGCCGACTGGAAATTGGGTAATGGTTTTATCACGCCCTGGAGCAGTGGGATGAACCTCAGCCGGAATATAAAAGCTATCACAAAAGCTATCTACCATTTCTTGGGTCATAATAGAATATTTAGCAGCAAAGTTAGCCATTGGGAAGGATGAACGAGGAAAAATGCAAACCTGAAAATTTGAAGAACCTTAAAAAAGAGAAAAACAAGATGCGGACGTATGATAAAGATGAAAAGCTTGAAGAAATCAACAATGGTGGAAAGCAAAGTTGTGGAAAAGGAAACAGTAAAAATAGGAGGGGGTATTTATACCCTCGGTGTATTTATATCTACCCACAACCAGATGATGACACGTGTAACCCACTCACGCGATCAACGGTTGGGGTTCGCTTACGAAAGAGTTAAAAAAGCTGTAAATACGTCAAATCAGTCGGAAGATAAAAGGACAACATCGGTCCACGTCACCTCAACGTCACCAACTTGATAAGGAAGCTTCGCAGAGAAGACACATGACCGCGGAAGGCGGAAAATCGTTAGCAATGAACCTGAAGTCTAGCACTGATCATCGCACGCGAGACATGGTTCGCAGGCAATATCATACTAGACTGGGGGGACTTGATGACGTATAGTAGGTATACCAAGCCTCCGGGCTTGGGTCACACTGCCACTTGGGCTTCTGGGCCCAACTTAGCAGTCATGGGCCTAAACTAAACCCAATCCTGCACTGGTAACGACCCGGACACAGCAAAACGGACGCGGACCTAACTATAGGCTACTTCCGTCTGCGGAAAACACACGCGTTCGTACACACGATTACTGCGAAACCTTGCCCGACAAGGGACCCACTCCGACCACTAACGAAACAAACGAAATATTAGGAAACCCTAATATTCCACTCGCTTATAAAAGGGACCATCTGACACAATGAATGGTATGTGCTTAATTACACATACCTTTTACCTTTAAAAACGAGCTAAAATAACCAAAAACGGACTTAAAATGCCAAATATATGCTTGTTTTGCTAATTGTGTTGTGCAGGAACGGATAACCAAGAAAAGGACGAAAAACAAAGCCAAAACGACAAAACCGGACTCGGAATGGAAAAGACTGTGAAAGACAAAGCCAAATCGAAGCCGGAAAGTCAATCAAGTCAAAAAGTCAACAGAAAAGTCAACTGGTCAAAGTCAAAGTCAACCCAAGTCAACCCCGAGGTCAAAGTCAAAGAAATATAAGTTTAGGGACTGAAGTTGCCAATCCCTAAACTTATTTTTATAAGAAGAAAAGAGGAAAAGAAAAGAGAAGGGCTGATTTTGCAATTTGCTCAAAGTGACAAGTGGGGGGGCAAAACTGCCAACCCCCCTAACTTGTACACCACAAGGACTAAGGGTGAAAAGAGTTATATAACTCTTGGGGACTTATTTTGCCAAGTCCCCAAAAGTTATTACACCACAGGGACGACGGGTGTAATAAAACACATAACCATGGAGGGCCATTTGTGCCAACTCCACAAACCTTCAATCTGTTATACCCATAACCTTTTTTCCCGCGTCTTTTTCCCTCCCAAAAACACTCACGGGTTGTTTAACCCACTTTTACCCTGTGAATCTTAAACCTCAATACCACCCCCAATAGATATTCATCTCCCCCCTCCTCCACTACCTTTCCCAGCAACAAAAGTGCCAACTTGGCAATCCCACACCTCCCAAGACCTTGTTCGACGGCCAGGATGGATTTTTGGTGAAATTGGAAGGCTAAGATGTGTTTGCTTCTCCCCCTCTCACACAACTAACACAAAGGCTCTCTATAAAAAGCTGTAGAAGACACAAGAACAGTTAGCAAGTTTTATATTTTTAGTTTGTAATTTTTCGTAATTTTAAGCATTTTTCTTAAATTTATTAAGCTTTAAGCATTTGTAATCTTTTCTTGTCGGCTTGTTACGTCTTCATTTGAAGGATAAAATTCAGTTTCAAAGTTTTACTTGTTTCTTCTTTTCCAATAAATAAGCCATTTTACTTCAATAAGCTCCAATAAGCGATTTGAGCTTATTCTAGTTGATATAAGCTCAAATTCAGCTGAAATTTGAAAAGCATTAACTTACTCTACGTAAATCCATTCACATCAAAACAACTTCATTTGAGCACATGAAATTCACTTTGGAAGCTAATTGGAGTAATAAGCTCCAAAGCTTATGAGCTTATTGCTAATGTTTAGAGGCTAAGGAGCCATTAGGACAGGTTCTTAGGCCACTCACTCAGAAAGAGTGGCCTTGTTTCTGAGACAACAAAATCCAAGGTTTCAATTCTACAATTCCATTTAGCTAATTTTAGCTTTAAACACTAGCTTATTTGTTTTCATATTAGTTAACACATTAGGTTAGGCTTGTTTTAGTTAGCTGTTTTAAGTCGTTTATTGCATAATTTTTGTCTAGTCTTAGTTTTACAACTTAAAACTGTCCATAAGTTTTTAAATTTTACTTATATAGCTAGTAGAGAAACTAGCTTATTTTTTTCTTAATAAGCTAGGATTTTTAGTTTTAAAATAGCTTAAATAGGTCAAAATAAATAGAAGTAGATAAAAAGTTTTCAAAATTTAGCTTAAATGAAGACTGTGAAGACCAAATGGGCCCTCAATCAATGACAACAGCCCATTTGTGTGCAATTGACAGAGACTATGAAGACTTTGAAGGCCCGATCCTAGCCCTTGAACAAGCCAATCTCAGCCATTGTACACACAAAACCCACCCAAACCTTATTGGGCCTTAAAAAGCCCAATAACATAAGCCTAAACCTTATTGGGCCCAATACAAGCCCAATAACCAAACCCAAGCCCAATACAAGCCCAGTACACAAACCCAAGCCCAATTAAGGCCCATCATACTTTTTATAAACCTCAGGGACTGAAATTGTCAATTTTGAAAATGTTTTATAAAGGAAAAGTGTTTTAAAAAAAGAGAAGGACTGAATTTGCAAATTTACAAAATGTTTTTCCCTTTAAAAGGCTAAGGGCCAGTTCTGCCAATACACCATTCTTTCTTTAATTCTTTGTTTTTAAAAACACAAGGGCCATTTCTGTCTATTCTTAAAGTTGTTTATAACTAAAAAAGAAAAGAAACAAAAGAGTGACAAGTGCATAGAAGTCGAGGGGTTCTTCTTGGCATGTTCAAACTTTCAAACCTGTACACCACTCCCTATTCGTCCCTCTCACTCTTTCCCGCCACTCCCTCAAAAGCTCCACCATCACATGACCAGCTTCACCCTTTTACCCAACCCTTCTATAACCCAGTCTAAGCAAATCCCACCTCCCACTAACCTGTTAAACCCGCCACGCTGGCAATCCCCCATAACCCAAGAAAAATCAATGGCGGATTGTGAATAAAAAAAGAAACACAACACCAATGGAGGGCTAGGATTTGTTGCTGAGGCTTCACACACACAAGAAACACAAAGAGAGAAGCATTTGAAGCCTTGAAGCTTATATAAATACAAGAAAACACAATGCCGACCACACACTAGTTTTTAATTAGCCTTTTTTTTATTTAACTTTTAATTAACTTGTAATTTAAAGTTTCCAGCTTGCTTTTTAAGTGTAATGTACTATTTTAAAAGCTTAATTCAAGTTTTGAAGTTGATGTTGAGTTTCTTGTGATTTTTCAAATAAATTTCGTCTATTAAATTCTTTGTTCATCCTATAAACAAATTGAGTTTTGCTTTGATTCTTTATACCTGCTGTCACTAACATCAATCTATCTTAATTATTTTAAGTGAAATCAAGTAAAAAAAAAAAAAGCTTTTGACTTATTTAAGGGGGTGTTTGGCAAAACCCGAAAATGGGTCAAATTTGTGTGTGTCATGGGTTACAAACACTCAGCCACCAAGGGCTGAGTGTGTGTGCTTAATTAGGCTAAAGAGATCATAACCTTTAGTAAAAAATTTAGATTTTAGTGAATATTCACTTTCCCGCAAGATTTTTTACAAGGAAAAATAAGCTCAAAAGCTTAAGCTGCTTAGAAACAGCTTAAGCAAGCATCATTTTTGAGCTTTATTGTAGTCACAAAAAGACCACTTTAAACCATGTTTTTCTTCCCATTTCACTTTGACAAAATAAGTCAAAATTTTGGCTTTGCACTTTTCTTGAAAAACCCCAACTTGTAGCCCCAAAATCAGCAGCTATTTATTGTTTTTAAAAGCTAAGTTTTTGAGCATAAGCTCATTTCCCATCTCTCTAAATCTGTTTGAGGTTTGGTTTTTCCAAAGATTAAAGCCATTTTGGAGCTTATTTGGGCTTAAGCAAAAAGCCCCTTATTTCTGTTTGCAGTTACCCTGGTGCTGAGGTCATAGATTTCAAAAGGCATGATTTTCTAGCTTATATAATATTAGAGTTAGGTGTCCTTTTAGCTCTAGGTGTAGCTTAAGGTAGGGCTTTAGGATTCCATGGCTTATTAGGTTAGTAGCAATTAGTTAGCTTAAATTAGGTCTTAAAAAGAGCACATCTTTTCATATCTTTTTTAAAATCTGTTAGTTTAGCTTTATTTAGCATATAGTATTTAGACATATACTGTTAGAGATTATCTCACCCTAGTAGCTTAAGCTTATTTTTTATATCCATAGTACACTTGTTCAGCTTATTTGTACCTCCGAGATTAGAAGAAAAAAAAGCCAATAAGCTCTTTTAAGCTTATTTTGAGTTCTGACTTAATCAGCTTGTTTACGCTGCTTATTTATTCACTTTCCAGCACTTGAGCTTTTTACAAAAAAGGTTCACAATAAGCCCCTCTATAAGTTTCATCTTTTGACTTTTTGAAAATAAGCTAATTGGACTTACTTTGTACTTCGGGGTCCCCTTCAGGGACCATTTATATAATTTTCAAATTACAGGTTAACAATGTTAGTGCCCATAGTTAGTTGTCTGTTTCCCTGTTAGTCCTTGTTACCTCGCACTGTTAGTCCCCTTAGGTTAACTGTAGTTAGTTAATTTAATTTAATTTAGTTTTTATAGGGTTAATTTTAATTAGTTTAATTAATATGAAAATGCCTACAGTAACTTTGAGGGCTTTATATTTTTTAGATCTTCAACTTTTTCTTTATTTAATTTGATGTTTTCAGATTTTTTGTAGTTATATTTTTCCTTGTCTTTATATATTAATTAGTTATTAATAGTTTTAATCCTAAGAAAATCATAAAAAAATACAAAAATTAAACAAAAAAATATTTTTCTTTTTATAACATTTATTCATTTAGATCATATAGTTTATATTAAAAATATAAAAAATTAATTTAGGGTAATTTTAGCTAAACATTCAGTTTTCCGGGCTCGTTCACTATTCGATGCTTTTTCGTTTCTTACCGTTTTGTTTCGCTTTTAACTCGATTTTTGAAAATTTTTTACATTTTCTTTTAAGTTAGAATATTTTTTAATTTAATTAAATTTTAAAATTAATTTTATATGACTTATTTTTGTAATTTTAGTTTTAGCTTGCGATTTAATTCCCGGTAGATCCTAAATTTGCATGTTTAAATTATAGGTTTATATTATTTTAATTATTCTAGTTAAGTATTTTTAGCCTAACTATGTTCCCCGTAGATTTCTTAGGATTTTCATTGCCATTATTTATGCTCCCGTAGTTTAGGATTTATCCGTATAACTATTTTTGTTCCCCGTAGTATATTTAAGATTCCCATTTTCCACTGCTTGTTTCCCGTAGAATAATTTTAGTTTTCTTTAATTAATTTTAGTTTATCTAGTTAAAAATCAAAATCATTGTTCTCAATCAAATCAGTCAATCATTCGTATCGATTTACCATTCCAGCCTCGTTGGGGATTTACGACCCGGGAAAACTCTATACTACTTCTCGGTATCATTGACTCTGCTTTTAGACTATCCTCACTATATATTTGATATTTTATTATATTATATGTATTTTAAGGTATAGTCTGAGCGGATCAATTTTTGGCGCCGCTGCCGGGGAGGCTGTGCAACCGTTTGTCTTTACGTTTGACCATCTGTTTTCGAAACTGTGAATATTTTCTTTTATTATAAAAATATATAAAAAAAAAAAAAATAAAAAAAAAAAAAAGTACAAAAATATTTTTCATTTCTTTTTAGTATAATTATCATTTAAAAAAACCAAAAAAAAAAAAAAAAAAAAAAAAAAAAAAAAAAATCAAAAATATAAAAACATTGTTACCTAAAATAAAAAAGAAATAAAAGTTCACAAACTTGGTACAATACGCAAAATATAATATTCCTCAAACAGAGGATTAACATAAAAAGGTTCCGGTGAACTTGTATTGGTCCCAACTCGAACAAAAGGATTTAAAAAAACTGCCTTTTGTGTCTCTTACGGACGTACGCTCACATCGAAATTGAACAACTATCAATTGGGTATAAGGAGAGGTTTACCTAGGTAACTGAACGACCCGAAAGGAGAAATAAGCTTCGCGCTATTCCTACTCCTCCGCTCACCTGTGCGTTTATCTTTTTGAGAGCTACCGTGAAGTAAGAAGATTATTTGGTTTAAGTTGTCCAATCATCATTGACCGGTATATAAAATCAATTGTGAATCAATCTTTGAAAAAAAAAAAAAAAAAAAAAAAAAAAAAAAAAAAGATTAGTGTAAATTTTCCTTTTGTACTCCTATTTTGTGCATGCGCACTCGTTCTCAAGCCCGTAGACGTCGACAACCACAAGTTCGACAAACTTCTGTTGAATCATCTAATCTTGAGAAACCTGATAATCCTCCCATAGTTACGATGGCCGATAATCGTACTATGGCGCAATTGCTCGAAGCACCCACCGAGGGTTACGAGGATGCGATAGTTATTCCTGAAATCACCGCGAATAACTTTGAGATCAAGCATGGTCTTCTAAATCTTGTTCAAAACAAGCAATTTTTTGGACACGATAAAGAAGACCCACATGCTCACATCCGTTATTTCAACAAGATCACTTCTACGATGAAGATTCCGAACGTACCAAATACGTCGGTTAAGCTTATGCTTTTCCCGTTTTCTCTCGAAGGGGCAGCCCGGATTTGGCTAGAAAAAGAACCCCCTCGGTCGATTGAAACATGGGATGATCTTGTTTCGAAATTTATTAACAAATTCTTCCCGCCCTCTAAAACGACAAATCTCAGAAATGAAATCACGAGATTTCAGCAAAAATTTGATGAGACGTTTTATGAGGCTTGGGATCGTTTCAATGATCTTTTAAGGGGATGCCCTCATCATGGGTTTTCAGAATTGCATCAACTCGATACATTCTATAATGCCCTAAATTCAAATGATCAAGATTCATTGAACTCAGCTGCCGGTGGTAACTTCTTAGACAAAATGCCTCGAGAATGTTTAAAAATCATCGAGAGCAAGTCTAAGGTACGTCAATCAAGAAACAAAGCTGTTGTAGCTAAAATGAGTACAAGCTCTTCCACCCAAGCAGTCTCATCTGATGTTGCTGAACTCAAAGACATGGTTCGGGCATTAATTCTCGATAGAAAGAACCAAACCCCAGCTTCCGCCCCCGTAAAAGCGGTTGAACAAAGTTGTGTAACTTGTGGGGGAGGTCATTCTTATCAAAACTGTCCAGCCACTAACAGCAACATGTACCATGACAATATCCAAGAGTATGTGTCCCAGGCCGCTGCGGCCAATTTCAACCAAGCTAATTCTGGTTATCGACCTCCGATGGTCTCAAATCAAATTCGACCTCCTGGTTTTCCTCCCGTTCAGAATCCTCATGCAAATAGTCAAAACAATTTCAATCGAGGAAATAACTTCAATCAAAACAGAGGAAACAATTTCAACCAAGGTCAGATTTATCGACCTCCGGTTCATCAACCAGTAGTTAATCAACCAGTAGCTCATCAAGGACCTGCTCCTCAGACACACGGTGTGTCAAAAACAGATTTTGAAAGATATGTCACAGCCAATGATGCAGTGTTGAGAAACATGCAAAACCAAGGTCAAAACCTGCAATCCCAAATGGCAAATTTAACTGACATGCTTTCAAAATTTGTTACTGCTAATACAGCTTCTACTTCCGGATCTGGAACTCTTCCTGGTAACACTATTACCAACCCTAAGGAAGATTTAAAAGGTATCACTACCCGAAGTGGTGTTACCATCCAAGGACCGAAAGCAGTTAATCAAGATGTCGAGGTGACAAAGGACACGATGCCTCCTGCTAATAACGGAAGCACCGAAGACGTCCAACCTCCTGTTGTTCAAATTCAGACTCTAATCCATAATCCCCGAGCCATGTTGTCTCCTGTTGTGACTCAATCCTACAGCATCAATTCCATTTCCATCACGAAGAAATGATGAAAGGCGCAGAAAAAGCTATACGGATCAAATCTGAGAAATTTTATGAATCTTAGAGATTTAAGTTTCGAGATTAGCTTTAACGATGCCTTGAGCTCATGGCCTACAATTTGCTTCGACTTTCAACTCTGATTGAAACAAGGAAAAATTGAGAGAATGGCAGGACTCCTTTAAAATGGAGAACTGTTCATCGGTCATCCTTAAAGTTACCAAAGAACTTGGGAGACTGGCCGATTTCTGGATTCCATGCGATTTACGGGGAATTACTACATGCAACGCATGGCCGATCTTGGTGCGGCATAATCTCATGCCTTATTCTGTCTGGAAAGATCTCGCTCTTCCTGAACTAACCCCAACTTGCATGACGTTAGAGCTAGCAGATCGTTCAATCACTGAACCAATCGGTATTGCTAAAGACGTCCGTCTAATGGTGGGAAAGTTCCAATTTCCAGCTGACTTCGTAGTTGTTGATTTTGAACCAGACCCCCGAGTCCCTTTGATTCTCGGGCGATGTTTCTTAAAAACAAGTCATGCTTTGATAGATGTTTATGGAGGAGAGATTACCCTTCGTGTTGGCAAGGAAGCCATCACATTCAACTTGGACCAAACCTCAAAATACACAGCTGATTACGACCATATGACGGCGAACAAAATCGACGTCATCGAAATGGCTTGTGATGAGTATTCTCAAGAGGTCCTAGGCTTTTCAAACGTGATCGCGAGTGGCAATCCCACTCCATATTTTGAGCCTATTGTTTCTTTTTATTTTTTCTTTCTTACTGCTTCTCCTAATCTCACTCCTTTCGGGGACAGTACTTTCTCTTATTTGACGAAGCGTTCGTTTCTGCTCTAGGAGGTGGTCCATACTTGTCTGAAGTTGGATCCAACTTATCAGGATCTGAGGGGTACGTCCTGATTCTAGAAGCAATTTATAAACAGTTGAACCCCACCCCCCCTCCCAAATCATGAACAATATATGCCGGAGGTAGGAAAGAAACTCAAACTCTGTGAGCTAAAACGTGAACTTCCATCTAATGAAACCTCCCGAGTGAACTCAAGGAACTGTCATCCCTTCTTGAATTATCGCATTTTTAGAGGTGACGACAAGTTGCCTGTCATAATGCTAAGACTTAAAAGCGAGAGAAAAGAAGCTCTTCTAAAGGTTCTCAGTCCCACAAGCGAGGCATCGCTTGGGAAACTCTCGGCCATAAAAGGGTGTTAGCCGGGATTTTGTACTCACTAAATTCTTATGGAAGTGGACATATGAACATTCATTGCAAAGTCAGAGAAGGGTAAAACCAACAAATTCACGATGTGATCCACAAAGGAGGATGAAAAACTCCTTGATGCTGGATTGATTTACCCCATCTCTGAACAGTCCTTGGGTGAAGCCGGTACACTGTGTTACCTAAAAAAGGAGGTATGACTGTCATCACAATTGATGAGAATGAGTGTTTCTACTCGATTGGTTCACGGGATGGCGGAGTATGTATTGATTACAGAAACTTACTGAAGCACCCGGAAAGACCATTTCCTTTAGTTCAGGACCAAATGCTCGTGAGTACTAGCAGGCAACGAATACTACTGTTTCTCGAATGGCTTCCTCAGGTTACTTTCCCATCCCTATTGACCCAAAAAGCTCAAGAAAAAGACACATTCACATGCCCATACGGAACTTTTGCTATCGGTCGCTGCCTTTTGGGTAAGCAATGCTCCTGGCACATTCCACAGATTTGTTTGATGGCGATCTTCACGAATATGATGAAAAACGATGGAGTATTCATGGATGACTTTCTCGGTCTTTGGGGCCTCTTGCAATAGTCCTAAAATTTAGAAAAAGATGTTGAAAACGGTGTGAAGACACAATTGTCTTTAAAACTGGGGAAAGAGCATTTCATGGTAAAGGAAGGCATTGTTATCGGCATAAAATCTTAAGTCGGGTCTTGAGGTTGATAGAGCTAAAGTCGAAGTAATCGCTAAAATCCTCTCCGACTTTGTCAACGGTGTCCGAAGTTTCCTTGGGCACGCGGTTTTTACCGCCGATTCAATCCGGACTTTTCCAAATTGCCCGTCCTCTGATCAATTTGCTTGAAAAGGATACTCATTAGTCTTTTTGAAGCGTATAGCTAACATTGTGACAATGATGCGGCTGCAATTCCAGCCTATATTAACGCGCTGCATAATGAAGTTGGTAATCCTTTGAAGAAGGTAGAGTATTCGGGTGATTATGATAGTGAAGATGAGGTTGCATCAGTTGATAATGATATGGCTCGTTCTTTGGCTTCAGAAAGGGTAGGCTTTGGCACTCAAAGTTTGCTAGAATAATAGAGGGATTCTTATGGTAATGGTAACTATAATGAAGACCCATACGATGATGATATGTATGAAGGCCATGATATTCCTCAAGAGATTCAAGCTATATGCGATAATCTAGATATCCGAATTCGAGGTCGCAAGAAGAAACAGATCTATGTTTCTTTTGGTTTGTCATTTTGTGTACCTACCTTTAAGGAAGTAGTTTTGCCCATGTAACGGGCGGAGATGTGGGACTCACCCTCATCCTTTGTACTTAAATGTTTTTTAGCGTAATAAATTTTACTGGGGAAACCTTTTACCCAAAAAAACGCGTTGCATAAAAAGATTATTTTCTCAGTTTTCCATCCAAACACTGTAGCACAATAATCTATATTATGTATAATAATAAAAAATGACGATAAAAATTCAAAAAGTTCTAAAAGTGGTTCTTACCTGTTGTTACGCATCCAAAATTTCAGAAAGAAAACTGAAAATGAACTCCGTAAATTCCTTTTGTCTTGAATGTACGCATGGCGCTTTTACGTTTTGCTTTAGATATATGCTAAACATAATAGTTAACGTAGCCAATATTAGGAGGATACGTCTGCTGATGCATATTTTATTTTAAAATATATTTTATTCAAGTTTTAAATTTATATAACTCGATTCACCTAACAAATGCACTACCGGGCAGAGAACCCGATCGTGAGTAGTGTAGAGATGGTAAATCTGATGTCGTCCCAAGAGCTAAGTGTCAATTAGTTTTAATTTGAAGTGTCACGTTTTGAAAATGGTTTGAGATTGATTTTGAAAATAACAGGAAAGTAAATACGCGGAAATTAAAATAGATAGAAGTCATCAGGGAGAAAGGCGTACTAGCCTAGCCATTTCATTACTACCGTTATAACTATGTTTTCCTGTGCAATGTTACACCATGGTTTCATTAGTGGTTTCTAAAGTCGACGGACCTGAATATATATCTTTAGTCTGTCATATAATTCATGCGATCCTGAATCCCCTGAAAGTCACGAAGGCGTCTAAACTATAGCTCTAGCCATTCTACTCAATTTGTGACTACCGTTGATAAAATGCTATTTATGTTTTCCTGGTTTGGCGCAAAGTTTTAACTACCCATGGGTTTTTTCATTAGGTTGGTCCTTTCATTAAAGTCGACGGGGGGGGGGGGACACTGTACAATAGGATAATTCCTTTAGTCTGGGGGCCATATCTAATTTCATTGCGATTCTGGAATCCCCCGGAAAAGTCACGAAATGGTTGGGTGCGACAAAACCAGGTGAGTATAATAAAAAATGTGGATTAATCCCACAATAAACTCTATCTCAAGGGGAACTGAGTCTATTTAAAATAAACCTATGCAGTATGTATTAAATATACCCTCTCTCCCGTTAAAGGAGGTTTTATCGTTGTATGCGCTTTTTTTAAAAGTTATTATTTGGTGATTTGATGGCCCCGGTTAAACATGGATAGATTTTTCCTACAACTTAGGTGTTAGGTTTTGAAATCACTCCCAAACACCCTAGTACCCCTTTGCTTAATCCCATCGTTCAAGGGTCGGTATTTCTTACTAACAGGATTTATACATGGATCTACAACAATCCCGCAAATCCATATTACCATGAAAATTTACCCTGGGGTTTACAACGTATAGTCAAAAGGATAAAATCCATTGAATAACAAAACCATGATCTAATAGGATAATCAAATCATTCTATGAAACAATAGTAGTTCACTTTTGGGGACTTATGTTTAGCACTTGAAAGTGCTGTTAGTCCCGATCATTAGACAACCATCAAAGTCTTAGATTTTTACATATAGAAAGGTTTTAAAATTCACGGATGGAATAACTCCTAATAAATTCTTCCAGATAATGTTTTGTGTTTATGAACGGGATTAACAATTACAAAAATAGTTAACGGTTGAGTGTGATTCTCCCTTGGAATTTCTGGTGGAATTCTTTCGGTAGGCTGATGGGAGGACCTTCGCATCAAACCCCTTAGGGATTCTGTTGGTGGATTTTTGGTTGAATCGTTTAAATAGTGGCTGGTAAGGGGACACTTCAATTTTATTGATTTTAATATTGTTCCACGGGGGGCATAAAATTCCTTTTTTTTAGATGTTTTTTTACACATCCTCGTAATAAATGCTTATGGTCACGTTTTTGCACGTACTTTCTATCATGGCATGGGCATAAAAAGATCGTTTTGTGTTTTACAGGGCGTGTTAATCCAAGTGTTTCTCACGTTTATGGCCCGTAATTTGGGGCTGGTACTCTCAGATGACTTTATTCACTTCCATAATTAATAATTTCTTTACGGCGTTAATTTACTTGGAGGAGTGGTCTTTTCACCATTAATCGCTGCTGGAGTGGGACGTATCTTTGCCTTGGGAATAGGTTTTTACGGCGTAAACCTCTATAGTAGGGGGTTTTAACGCCGTTTAAATAGGTCTCGTAAGGAAATTCTATGGGTTTTTATTTATTTTGTTTTTTGGCCTTTTTCCGTTGTTTTCTTGTTTGCATACATTTTTTACTTGCCTTTTTCTTGAAATTAAAAATTGGAAAATAATTGAAATAATCGTATAAAAGTATCCCAATTTATAGTATTTTATTAAGGGGACAATTTTTTGCAAGGAATTTTTTTTAGGGGGGAAAATAATTAAACACTAAAAAAGTATTAAATGATTGATCATTATCAAAATATCCCCCCCCAAACTTGAACTTCTGCTTGGCCCTTAAGTAAGAACCTGTTAGAATTAGTTTTTTTAAAATAAAAGTATTTTCTTCTTATTTTATAATTCAAAAAGTAATATCTACAAAAAAGGGGAACTTATCTGGCATAGGAAATACATGAAAATCACGTTACATCCCATACGGGAATTAAGGGGGATCAAAAAATCAATCATTTCTCAAACTAGTTTATGTTGTTTCATTTTCGGAGGATGGATTCGCTTCATCTGCAACTCAAGGGTCATAGCAATGTATTCCTAGCTTCATAAGCTTAGGAGGGGTGCTATGGTATGTGGCTTAAAATTACCACATACCTTTTACCTTTTTAAAAAACGGTGAGGCTTGGAAAAATATACCAAAAAACGGAATTATTAATGCCATAAAGATTACGGCTGGTTTTGCTATATGTATATTGTCAGGAACAAAGATAACCAAAGGAAAAGGGACGAAAGGGGAAAAAAAAAAAAAACAAAGCCAAAAACAACAATGGTACGTGATTCGGAAGGGAAATAAAGTGTGAAGGGGGGGACAACAAAAGCCCAAAGGCAAAGACCAAAGACCAGGAAAAGGCAAAGTAATAGGTTCAAAACTCAAAAACATAATTAACAGTTCAAATAAACCGGATGACCGTTAATTTGGACAGAATTAATAAGGGATATTTGCAATCTTCAAACCCCATATGGTGGGGGGACGGGGGAATGCACCCAATATGTTTATTATTTGTTGAAGACTGTGAAGAAACCAAATGGGCCCTCATTCAATGGGGAACATACAGGGGGGACCATGTGGTGCCAAATTGAACAGTGGGGGGGGGACTATGGGAAGACTTTGATAGGGGGCCCTCGGATTCCTTAGCCCTTATGAAATCAAAGGCCAATCCTTCAACGTGCCAGGTGTAACACACCTAAAATTAAATATAAAAAACCCAACCAAAAAACCTTTTGGGGCCTTAGTAATGCCCAATTAACATAAGCCTAACAGTATTGGGGTCCCAAGACTCAAACTCCAAATTTGGGGCCCAATTTAGCATAGCCCACAAAAAACATTATTGGGCCCAAATAACCACAATTTTGGGCCCAATACACCAAAAAACCCCAAAGGCCATTATAGGCCCAAAAACACAATTTTTTATTAAAAAATACCTTTCAGGGGGGACTTGAAAATTGGTTCAATTTTTGGGAATGGCGTTTTATTTAATAGGTAAAAGGTTGTTTTTTAAAAAAAAAGAGTTAGACTTGGAAAATTTGCAACATATTACACCAAAAAATGGTTTTTTCTCTTTATAAAAGGTAAAGGGGGGCCTGGTTTCTGCCAATGTACAACCATTCTTTTTTTCATTTAAACCCTTTTTGATATAAACACAAAAGGGGCTGTTTATGGCCAATTGACACAAGGGCTGTTTATGCCAATTGTTAAAAAACGTTTTATAACTAAAAAAGAAAAGAAACAAAAGAGTGACAAGTGAATAGAATTCGAGGGTTTCTTTTTGCCAATCTCGAAACTTTTAAAACCTGCCAGCCAATAACAGTTCCCCCCTCAACCCGTTTTCCCGCCAACCCTCTCAAACCCCTCAACATCACGAGATACCACTCAAGCTTTTACCCAACCCTTCCTCTACCCAGTCCAATCCTAAACCCACACCCATTTCCCTGTTTAAAATGCCACCTTGGCAATCTCACCAAGCCCGAGCAACATCAATGGTGGAAATGGCTTTAAAAGTAACACAAAAAGGATCAAAGGGCTAGGATTGGTTGCTGAGCTTCAACTCACACAAGAAACACAATGAAAGAAGCTGTGAAGACTTGAGGCTTATATAAATTCAAGAAAACACAAGCCGAAAGACACTAGTTTACTTAGCATTTTTTTACTTAACTTTTTCTTAAAAATTGTAGCTTAAGCTTCCAGCTTACTTTTTATTGTAACATTGTTGTTTTTAAGCAAATTAATTGAAATCTAAAGTTTATCTCAAGTTTCTTAAATTTTCATTTGTGAGTTCTTAAATTCGTGTTCAAATTGTGAAGAAAAGGATGTTTTTATGGTTGTTTAATAATTACATTATCTCTAATCTCAGTTGTTTTAATTAGTTTTCAGTTAAATGAGTTAAAAAGTCCTTTTTACTTATTTAAAGGGGTGTTTGGTTTAAGCTTGAAAATGGGTCATTTGGGGTATGGAATGGGTCACAAGCACTCAGCCAATTTAGGCTGAGTGTGTGGGGTTAATCTAGCCACTTACATCACTATTTTTAGTTCTAAAATAAGTTTTTAGATGTCCTTTGTTTTCTGTCAAATTTAGAATAAGCAAAATTGTTCTTAAAGTGCCCAAGCTGCTTAAGCAGCTTAAGCACTCTCTTTGTGTGCTTATTGTGTTGTTTCTAGCCCTTTTAGAACACCATTTGTTCTGTCCCCTTTAATTTGACATTATAAGTCAAAATTTTGTCTTTGCAAATTTTTTAAGAACCCCCAAGTTTAAGCCACAATTTCAGCAGCTTCTATTGTTTCCTAAGCTCTCACATTTTGAATATAAACTCACTAGTCATCCCTTTAATTCTGTTTGTGGTTTATTTTGGCCAATAAGCTCTTAAGAGCTTATTTTTCATAGGGTCAAAAAGCCCCTAGCCACTGCTGTTGTATCTCCCCTGGTGCTGAGCACCCAAACTCAGCCCTTTTATCTAGCTTATTTTACCCTAGACCTTAGGATTTTTTTACTTTTTGGCTTTTTAGTGTAGCCTATAAGTAATCCCTTAAAGCTCACCAACATTATTCAGCTTATTTTCCCTTTTTTTTTTTAGGCTTAGCTTATTCTAGTCTTAAAGTAGCACGTTTTCAATTTTTCTTATAAAACTGTCATCAAAGCTATTCTTAGGCACTTATTTTAGGCTTATTAAGACGCCATAGCTTATATTTAGGAATTCCTTTTCTCTCCCTATTTATCTAGTCCCCCATTGTTTTTAGCTTATTTTTGCTACTTAAATCCAAAAGGAAGCAAATAAGCTCATAAGCTTATTAAGCTTCTGCTCCCCAAAACAAGCTATTTTCTAGCTTATAGTGACAAAGACAAAAGAGCTTTTATTAATGTGTTCAAAATTAAGCTGGTTTATAAGTTTGTAGTTTTAAGTTTTTGCTAAATCTTAATTTTTCAATAAGCCAAAAATAAGCTAGGTCGTAGGGGCTGTTTGGTAGATCTTTGATAGTTTAGGGGCAACCATTTACACTGGAGTGTAAATTTTAGATACTTAACCCGCCTACCCTTAAGTTTAATTTTGTACATTTCCTACCCTGGACTTTTCGAAAAATAAAAAAAGGGGGAAAGACAAGAGGCCGGGTGAGCAAGACTCGAACCCGGGACCTCTCGATACAAACCCCCTTTTATAACAACTCTTACCACTGCGCCCTTGGGTCTTTTTCGTTAAAGACTCAAGGGCATTGATATTTAAGCACGTTTTTAGCTTATAAGCTTATAAGCTGTTAAGCTTATTTTCGGGCTTATTTCCATAGCTTATTTGTGTCTCTTATTTTTCGTAGGACTATTTCAGTGTAAAGTATTTTGTGTAAATTTTTCAGAATTTTTTGTAAACGTTTGATATTTTTTATAATTTAATTTAGGTAAAAGTTTATTAAATTCATAATAAATACAAAAATTATCAAAAAAATATTTTGCTTTTTTAGAAAATTTTATTTTATCATCTAGTTTGTAGGAAAAATATAAAAGTTTATGTAGGGTCATTTTTTATAACTTTCCTTCTTTTAAAGAACGGGTCCGGGTACGGGAATTTGTTTTGACTCGTTTTTGGGTCAAACGAACTCCGTTTTCGGTCTAGTCTTTTTCATTCTTCGTTATTTGACCCGTAGAGTAGTTTAGAAGTGAAAAATTTTCCGTAGGGTTATTTTTAAAGATTTTGGGTTTTCCCCCTTTTGTCCGGTATTCGGGCCCCCCCCCTTCTGTTTTCTAGGTTACATTTTCGTATTTTTTAGGTTTTTCCATAAACTTTTAGTCCGTTATTGTTTAATTTTTTGACTTATCAACTTCCCGAGAACCATTCCTACCTCGGTTTTATTGATTCTGCTTTTAGACTATTCTTACTATATATATTTTATATTTTATTATATATTATATATATTTTAAGGTGTAGTTTGGACCGATCAATTTTTGGCGCCGTTGCCGGGGAGGCTGTGATACCGACTATCGTTACGTTTGACAATTTGTGTTTGAATTTGTGAATATTTTCTTATACTTTTATAAAAACATATAAAATACAAAAATATTTTTCATTTTCTTTTATTAGTATAATTATCAGATAAAAACCAAAGAAAAAAACCAAAAATATAAAAACATTGTCCATAAAAAAAAAGAAATAAAATTCACAAATTGGTAAAATACCAAAATATAATATTCTCAACTGAGGTATTATCATAATAACTTCCGGTGAACTTGTTGGTTCCCAATTCGAACAAAAGATTTAAAAACTTGCCTTTTGTGTCTCTTACGACATACGGCTCACCTTGAAAAGTTAAACAAACTATAAAGTGGGTATAAGGAGGGTTGTTCCGAGGAACTACGACCCGAAAGGAGAAATAAGCTTCGCGCTATTCCTACTCCTCCGCTCACCTGTGCTCCGCTCCTGCTCCGCATCCTTGTGTAGCGATTGTCTTTTAAAAAAAAGAGCTATAAAACCGTGAAACGAGTTGCCTATTTTGGTTTTAAGTGGTCTTAATCTCAATTTGTTCGTTAAAATAAAATTGTGAATTAATTGAAAAACCAAAAATAACTTTTTTTTTTTTCTTCGTATCATTTAATACTTTTTCTTTAATCCATCTTAATGTTTAATCTAATGACGTCAGTTCAATTATCGTTTGAATCGATTAACCGCGATTAAGAAGCCGACTTGTGAAAGTTTTGGTACACTGCAGACTTTTGTTTGTTCAAATAAGGGCTTGAAGACAAGAATCTGTTCCTAAACCTCTCGAAATGTGCAGGGTGTGCAAGGTGTGAACCTACCACCCCCGGTTTATTGGTCCGTATTGTTCATGGATGTTTACTTTTAAGGAAAGAAATTTAAGAGAAGATTTGTTTTACATATTATGTGGAAAATGAATTTTTCGAAAGACCTTCAAAATACTTCTAGTCACCGTGACTATGGTACCGAACGTTGGTTATGCTCCTCAAGGAGCCATTTCGTTGGGTAATTCAATCAGGACCCCGTGAAAATTCCTCACCTAGACACAAGTCCCCACAAACATGTATGACCATTTGTTGGTCACGAGTCGCGTTGATTCGTTAGATGTGAATCTTTTTGTCAGAAACGATGCACTAGGTAAGATCTAGTGGGAAAGGTGCTCCTTACGGTTATAATATTGTCCTTCGAAGTTTCTGATTATCTCTAAACCCAGAACTCATGCTACACTCAAAACCATTAGTGAGAAGCCCACAAAACTTGCAAAGTTTGCAACAACATGTCTTTTCATTGGTAACATTTCCAAAAATGTTGTTTGCAAGTAAATACGATGGGAGTTTGTTTTTATTGTAAAAGTTGGAAAATGGTAACACCAAGCCATTTTTCAACTTCAGTACTCTTCTAACGCTTCTTCAACGAGTTGCAAACCATGCCTCCACAAACCACAATACGTACCAACTCTTGTGAGTATATGTGGGAACGATTCACACTAACAACGGTTACGATTGTTCCAAACCTCAAGTCCCGTTTGTTCTACAATCAGGAACCTGTGTTTCAATCAAACTTTAATAATTCCACAAAACTTCACCGGTTTATCCACAACAATATCCTTGTTGTAAATTGCGGGGACCTCATGAAACTTACCAATGTCAACCTAAATGATGAAGACTATTATCATGAGCAAAATTCATGCTATGATTCAATTACTTTTGGTTTTGATCAAGTTTAACCCCCGCAATATAACCGTCCATCATCCAATCTCAATTCCCAAAATGACATTCACATTCTCAAAATAAGCTTATGGAACAAATGACAACCTTACGTGATTTGGTTGATCAAGTCATACAAAAGAAGGAAGAAGAAAAGCGAATCGCGGAAGAACAAGCGGCTAAAGATCGATCTTGGAAGATTCCCATTTGCTACGATGATGACGAAGACAACACCATTGCAATCACACCCGTTTTACCAATCGAGGAACCCGATAACTCTCTACAGTATTAGGGAGAGCATCTTGACACTATTCCAACAACGGAATCGGACGAATTCATAAAGTCTAGTGTTGAGGACCTTGTCCCAATCCCAAGTGAGCCCGAGGGTATTCCCGACAGTATGTGTGATGTGCCTCTTTGTAACAATCCTACCTCTCTTGAAGCTTTCAAAGAACACTCTGAGATTGTTGTCAATTCCTACGATGATAATTCTTCAAGTGATGACGATTCTCCCTACGGTGAGAACATCGAGTATGTCGACGCATCACCTCCCGATGTTAAGATCGTCAGCTTAGAGGAGGTGGAGATTGTTGACCCGAAAGTTGAAAGGATTGATGATGACATTCTTTTAACAATCAAAGACGATATCCTTCGTGAAAAATTGTTGAATGTCAATCTTCTTATTGCTAAGATCGATGCATTAAGAGATAATCCCACTCCATCTTCCAAAGTTGTGATCAAGTCTACCTCCACATTTCCCAATCTTTTCTTGGAGGAGACTGTTAGCCTTAATTTTATATAAGTCGAACAAGAATGTTATCGGTCTTATTAGTCATAATTAGTCTTGTTAAAGTAATAGTTTGGGCAGGCCCATCTACTCATTCTGAGTTATCTCTTCCTGATTATAATGCATTTCTACGTTGATAACGATCATTTTTAAAGAGAGGAGTAGTGGCAGTACCACTACTCATTCTGAAATTTCCCTTTCTAAATATGATTCGTTCATCTGCTTTGATCTTTCGATCCAATCCATTTTACCTCTTTCCGATAGGAGTGATTTCATCATGAGGAGTTCGCGCAATGACTTGCCACAATCATATCTCCATCGGAGTATGATCATTTCATTCTGCTTAAGGTATTGAGCCCCGAGCTGGGCAATCTTACTATGGAAAGTAGGTGAAGATATTTCCCAACAGAGAACCAAGAGTTCATGTGCCTAATGTTTTTACCCACTCCATCTTTACCCTGGATATCGGATATTCATACTTTTAAGTGAACCTCTCTCGCTAATATAGTTTGGATCTTTCTTTCCCATTTCTCACGTTCCAGTTGCTCAACCATATCTTCCTCTCCACCAGGGAATGAAGATAACCCATTTATGACCGCCGTCATCTCAATTTATCATTCTTTTAGCCGGATATGTCTCATCGGAATGGAACTTCAAGTTCATGAAAATTCAATGTTTAATCCAAACCCACTTGAATGAAAAATCCGATGATGATTTACCTTCCACTTGCTTCCCCATGACCAATGAATCGGGTCGAGTCCGAGCTTGTGACTTCGGTTAAACAAAAACAAGGCGCTTCGTGGTGGCAACACCATGCTTATCCAGTCTATCTTCTTTCTTTATGCTAAAAAGTTTTAGTTTGTGATGAGGCTAGCCTTATCATTACGCCGTGTTTTTGTCCAGTTTTGTGTTCTTTGTGTTGTATTTCCAGGATTTCTTCTCGGATTGTGAAGACTCTCTCTACAAGAGTTTCACAACCTCGAGCTTCATTTTGGGAATCCAGTATCCAAATCTAATCGACTAACGTTTTATCTTTTGCACACTTCATAAACGCCTTAATTGCGATATGAACCCCTTTGGAAACATCGAGGACGATGTTTAGTTCTAGAATGGGGGGGGTAATCTTCGATTTGATTTGCCTGCCAGCGTTGTTATCCAACGGCAATCCCGTTTTTAACCACCAAATTATTGCAAAAAAAAAAAAAAAATAAAAAAAATTTTCAAAAATAAAATAAGTGTTTTGTGCACAGTTGACTTTTCCTAATGGTAGAATGAGAGAATAATATTTGACTCGTCGGTGCGTGTTTGAGCCCAACTTAGTTCTCAAACTTACCGCTTGTATGCTAAGCATTCACGAATTCGAATGTTTCAGAATTTTAATAAGGTGATGAACAAGAAGTATAAGAGTTTTATATAAGTTTATGTGCTAGCAAGATTCTTCTAAAACTTATATGAGTAAAAAAACCTTTGTGGCTTTTTTCTCCCATTATCTCTAATCCACCTAATCTATAACGAACTCAATTCAGTTCAACTAAGACAATCAATGATTTTAGAAAAAAGCTTCAAATTTGTAACTTGATTTTTAAAAGCGAGATTTTTTTTCTGTTCTTAGAATATTCGAAAGTTAAAAATCCAAAGAAGCATGAATGAAGTATGAATGCAAAAACGCATGAATAATGAAATTATCCATAAGCCATACATTTGATTATATGGAACAATAAAAGAATGTGTCCGTGATATCCCACTATCCTCCGCTAACCACGATGTGGGGTCTCAAACTAAACATCTTTACTTTCTAAGGCTTTTGTTGTGTTGTGATATCCACCAAGAAGCGGGTATATAGGGTTCAAACAAAGACACAAATCCTTGAGCCATGATAGGAAGAAGTGTTGATGTGATTTCCCGCACTACGCTAGCAACGGGGTGGGTTATTCAAACAAGAGCGCCAGTCTTGTTGTGATATCCTACTAGGGAGCGAGGCCTAGGTAGGGTGTTCAAACTAAAGTCAGATGCATTCCTAGCTTTAAGAACTAATGATTATAAAGATGAGATATAGCAAAGTTTCTATGCAGTTAAAATCTTGCGTTCTTTAAAATCAATTACAAGGTCCTAATAGTTGTTGCCTGAGCATGATTCCGTCTTGAATCACGACTATTGAAAATAAGTTGATCTATGGTGAGTTGAATGAGTGCACACATTTAAATCATATAGTTTCAAATTGGGAGTTAAAAGTTACACAAAGTCATAAGTATGAGTGGCTTATGCATTTAGACTTATATTGACAAATGATCCTGTTTGAATTGCTGGTTTAGAACTAGTAGAAAAAATCGGGGGACGAATGAATTTATCCGTCAGGACATCCGTAGATTATTCTATGGGCGTTTCTCATTCTATGATCCCAATGTTGATATAATAAAGGAAGTCAAACAGGTAGTCAAGAAAAGAAAAAGGAAAATCCAAAAATATTAGGGATAGTTAGTGTATAGAAAAAAATGGTGAAAACGGGACTTGTCGAAGCCTTTTTGATTCTTTAGTTCCATTGACGAACACTTAGCTACTTTCAAAGTTATAATACAGGGGGATTGAGATTCTTAGTTTTCGTAAATGTTTACTTCATAACATTGCGTGAGGACACGACAATACCTTAGTATGGGGGATTTTGGTATGTGCTTAATTACACATACCTTTTACCTTTAAAAACGAGCTAAAATAACCAAAAACAGACTTAAAATGCCAAATATACGCTTGTTTTGCTAATTGTATTGTGCAGGACGGATTATTTATGAAAAATGACCGAAAAAACAAAGCCCAAAAAGTCACACAAAAGTTCAACCAAGTCAACCCCGAAGCCAAAAAGTCAACAAGTCAAGAAATATAAGTTTGAGGGTTTCAAACTCCAAACCCTAAACTTATATGTAAAGAGGAAAAGAGAAAAAAGAAGACAAGGGGCCAAACTGCCATTTTTGCAAAGTTGTACTCCAAGGACCATTTCTGTCAAGTCCTAATACTTATAAACCATAAGGACGAGTATTGCAATTGTTGTTATAACTCTTGGGGACTTGTTTTGCCAAGTCCCTAAAAAGTTATAACAACACAAGGACGAATTGTGCAAAGATACTTATATCTTTGAGGGGCCAATTTTGCCGAAACCCCAAACCTCCACCCATACAGTTTGAAACACTGTTAGTCTTCCCAAAATGTTTCCCGCCATGACCAAAACCCAAAACCTGTTACCTTTTTCTTCTCCCCATAACACTCAACCTCACACCAATACACCATGGATCAAACCTTCACCCCCTCTCCACTAAACCCCTTTATGCCATGTTGGCAATCCATCTAAAATTTGACAAGATTTCATTTATGGATTTCTACTTACATATAAACGATCAAATCTCGTTGGGTTATTTTCAAGCTTTTCATTGTGATGCAATTATGGGACAAATGTTATATCAATTTCAAGTTTTTTTTTATTTTCAGTTTGTAATTTTTCGTATTTTTAAGCATTTTCTTTTAAGTTTAAATACTTGCACTTTGTAATCTTTAGCCTGTACTTTACTATTTTGAGTAATAAAATTCAGTTTTAAAGTTTCAATTGTCTTTCATTTCAACTTTAAGCCATTTTTACTTCAATAAGCTCTAATAAGCTCATTTGAGCTTATTCTTGTTAAAAAGCTCAAATTCAGTTAAAGACTTGTCAAAAGTCATTCATTCACTGGTTTTGTTCATTTTATATCAAAATATGAACACTTGAGTTCATTTGATAAAAGTTTGGAGGTTCAAGAGAGTAATAAGCTAATATTAGCTTAATGAGTTTTTAAGCTCAGGTTTAGAGGCTAGGGAGCCATAGGTTCATGTTTTCTAAAGCCACTCACTCAGATAGAGTGGCTAGGTCTGAGACATTCATTTTCAGGTTTTATCTTGAACATTTCATTTTAGCTTAAATTTGGCTTACTCAATTAGCTTATGTTTTTGTTCTTCTTTGTGTTTAAATATGTTTAGATTTGTTTAATTAGCTTAGAGATGCAAATGAATTGAGTTGTTATAGTTTTAGTTCATTAAGAATTTAAATACTCATTTCTGTCATCATTAGTCTAATAGCTTAGGAGAGTAACTAGCTTATCTTTACACATAAGCTGTAGGTTTAAGTCTTTTAATAGCTTAAGAAGATGATTTCTAGTAATAGTAGATAAAAAGTTTCAGCTGTTTTAGCTTTAAAATAGATTTTAAGCTCATTTTAGTTTTGACAGTTTAAATAAGAGGGTGTTTGGGTTAAGAGGAAAACGGGTCAAAAATGTCTTTGGCATGGGTTGGGGTAGTTTAGCTAGATTTAGCTTGAGTTTTAAGCTTATTAGAAGCTGTTTTAAAAGTTTTTATGTTTGAAAAATGATTTTTAAAAGTTTTTCTAAGTCATTTTTTTAACTGTGGTGTTGTTAAAGGGCTTCAAGTGCTTATTTAGATAAGCACTTGGATCTTAAGTTTTAGTATCTTAAAGTGAGTCTTTTGTGTGTTAAATACAAGCTGTCAACACCATTTGGTCTTTTGACTTGGTAAGTCAAAAACCACCAAGTCTTTGTTAGTAGCAGTTTTAAAAAAAAGCAAAAGCCTTTTTCATTCAACAAATTCAGCAGGATTAAATGAGTTTTGGGTTCTTAAAATTGGTGCACAAGTTGATGTGCTAGTGTAATTCAGCTGTTTCAACTTATCTTTTTAATTTAAGCTTATTTGACAGCTTTAAATAAGCTGTCAAATAAGCCCTTATCTTTAGCACTTTATCTCCCCTGGTGCTAGGGGGTGCTTTTCAAGCCCCTTTGTTTAGCTTTTCAGTGTACCCAAGCCTAAGCTCTTGGCTTATTTTAAAAGCCAATAAGCTGTTTTGTAAGTATCCTCGGTTTTAGGTTTTAAAAAGCACTTTTGATGGCTTATTTTTAAGCCAACTTTGTGCCCTTAGCTCAAGTTATACACCAACAGTACTAACTCTTTAGTTAGTACTGTTGTGAGTATTAAGCTCCCTTTTAGGCTTATTCAGCTTATTTAATAAGCTTATTTGACTCCTAGTTGCTTTTTAGGTTAGTCTAGTTAGTTTGTGAGCTTATTTGGCCTTTTTCTTAGTTTATTAGAGTGCCAACAGTTAAGCTTTTTGCCCTTTATAGCTTAGTTTTAGCTTTCTGTTATCATAAGCTCTTTAAGCTTATTCAGTTGTAGCTTTTCACCTTTTTAGTGCTTATCTAGGTTGATTAAGCCCCCTTTAGCTTATTTGTCTTAGTTTAGTTTAAATGTCCACCAAGTGTCCAAAATGACTTAGTGTAATCTTAGCCTTAAGCCCTTTTTAAGCAAACTGTCGTTTAAAAGCTTATTTTTAAGCTTATTTAGAGCTTTTCAGTAAAAGTTGTAGTTGAAAAAGTTGTTAAGCCCCACGAGCTTAACAACTTTGCTTCACAAAGTTTTCCAAAAAAAAAAGAGGGAAAGACAAGGGGTCCGGGTGAGCAAGACTCGAACCCGGTACCCCTCGATACATTCCCCCTTTTATAACACACTACATACCGCTGCGCCCTTGGGACTTTTCTGTCATAGTCCCAAGGGCCTTGGTATTTAAGGGTGTTTTTGGGCTTAAGCTTTAATAAGCTGTTTAGGCTTATTACAGCTTATCTATAAGCCGAATTTTGGTTTTCAAAATTTTCTTAGGATTCTGTCATTAGCATAGATTTTATATAAATTTTTCATAATTTTTTATAAACGTTTAGTATTTTTAATAATTTAATTTCGTTAAAAGTTTAAAAAATTTATAAAAAATACAAAAATTATCAAAAAAATATTTTTCTTTTTTAGAAAATTTTATTTTGTCATATAGTTTGTAGGAAAAATATAAAACTTTTCGTAGGGTCATTTTTACAACTTTTCGTTTTTTAAAGAACGGGCCCGGGTTCGTTTTTTGTGTTGACTCGTTTTTGGGTCAAACGAACTCCGTTTTCGGTCTAGTCTTTTTCATTCTTCGTTATTTGTCCCGTAGAGTAGTTTACAAGTGAAAATTTCTTCGTAGGGTAAATTTTAAAGATTTTAGGTTTTCCCCCTTTGTTCGGGATTCGCTCCCGTTTTTCAGCTTAATTTCGTAATTTTTAGGTTTTTCTTAAACGTTTTTGTTTGTTATTGTTTAATTTGACTTTTTCACCTTCTCAAATCAATTCCTTCCTTCAAACTCAAATCTTCGATTGTATCGATTTTCCATTCCAGCCTCGTTGGGGATAAACGACCCGGGAAAGCTCTATACTACTTCTCGGTTTTATTGATTGTTGATTTTTATACTTATATATATATTTTATATTTTATTATATATTATATATATATTTACAGTGTGAATTTCACCAATCACTCCCCTCAAATGTAGCTACAAATTTAACATTCCAATGCTCACCACTAAGAAGTTAAACCTGGTGACATCAAATCCTTTGGTGAGAAGGTCTGCAACATTATGATCAGTGTGAATCTTGATAACCTCTATTAGTCTCTTCTCATAACAATCTCTTATAAAATGGAATCGAATCTCAATATGCTTGGTCCTTGAATGAGCAACATGATTCTTGATAACACTTATAGTGCTCTTATTATCAATATGGATTTTGGTGTTCATGAAATTGAAACCATAATCCATCATCTGATTCTGTATCCATAATACTTGCCCACAACAATTAGCAGCTGCAACATATTCTGCCTCAGTAGTAGAATTTGCCACAATAGTCTGCTTTTTGCATTGCCAAGATATCAATCTTCTACCAAGAAATTGACAGCCACCTGTAGTTGATTTTCTGTCAAGGCTGGCTCCTCCATAGTCACTGTCTGAGTAAGCTTCTAGTTCAAAAGGTGAATCCCTAGGATACCATAAACCAAGTTTGGGTTGATGTTTGAGATACCTAAAAATCCTTTTTACTGCATTTAAGTGTGAAGCTTTTGGAGTGACTTGAAATCTAGCACAGGCACAAACAGCAAACATGATGTCTGGCCTTGATGCAGTCAAATACATTAGGGAACCAATCATAGATCTGTAGACATTTACATCTACTCTACACCATCTTCATCCTTGACCAGAGGCTTATTAGACTCAATAGGAGTAGTAGCTGTTCTGATGGATAAAAAATCAAACTTCTTTAAGATGTCAGCTACATACTTATCCTGACTAATAAAGATTCCATCGGGTTGTTGCTTCACTTGAAGTCCCAAAAAGAATGTGAGTTCACCCATGGAACTCATCTGGAATCTTTTGTGCATACATTCTTCAAACTCTGTACACATAGACTTCTTAGTAGAGCCAAAAATAATGTCATCCACATATACTTGGACTAACATAATGTCACTCTTGTTCTTCTTGATAAACAATGTTTTGTCTATGGTACCTCTTCTGAAACGCATTTCTATCAAAAAGAAACACACATTCCATACCAAGACCTAAGGAGCTTGATGTAACCATAAAGACTGTGATCACCTTATTATAGACTTTGTTTGGATGAGCAGGATCAACAAAACCTGGAGGTTGATGAACATACACTTCTTCTTCAATAGTGCCATAAAGAAATGCACTTTTAACATCCATTTGGTAGACAGTAAATCCCATGTATGATGCAAAGGCTAAAAATAACCTAATTGCCTCAATTCTGGCAACAGGTGCAAAAACCTCATCATAATCTATACCTTCCTCCTGTCTAAACCCTTGTGCTACAAGCCGTGCTTTGTTTTTCACAACAATACTTCTCTCATCCCTCTTATTCCTGAAGACCCACTTTGTGCCAATTACCTTTTTCCCATATGGCAAATCAACAAGTACCCAAACCTTCTGTAGTTTGAACTGAATCAATTCCTCTTGCATTGCTTCAACCTAACTTTTATCTTGTACGGCTTGTGATATAGTCTTGGGTTCTTCTTGAGAGAGAAAACATGCAAACAAACAGTTCTGATGATCCTTTTGGTTTGTTCAGTTCTGTCTGTGAATGTAACTTACCAAGGCTTGTTGTGCTGAAGAAGCCTTTTGAATCTTCCCTCTTGTTTGAACTGCTGATGTAGGATCTCCTAGAATTTGTCGTTTTGGATGATCCTTATAAATTCTGAGTATGGGAATAGGACTGACAGCAATGGTGTTATCCATGTTGTTGAAATCAGCCATTGCACCCACATCTTCATCATCATCATAAGTTCCATTGAATATTCCATCATTTAGGAGAGTATCAGAAGCATCTTCCAAGTCAGGCATATTTGGATCAATGGGTAAATCAGCATTAGGGAGAGTAGATGCATCAATAGGTATTTTTCCTCCAAGATAAACAAATGATGATTCACCCGCATTTGTCCCTGTGGGAGTATTAACAATACTAACAGATGGCCTATCAGTACTAACAAATAGCCTATTAGTACTAACAGATGGCCTATCAGTACTAAGTATGTTAGTACTGGTAGCCTAAGCTGCCTTCTTTTGAGATGCAATTCCCCTCTTTTCTTCCTTAAAGGCTTGTCTTGAAACATCATCCATAGCTTTAGCAGCCAATTCTTGAGTAACCATCTTCTCAAGTTCATTTTGCAAGTTTTGTTCACTTTCTTTCATCTGATATTGTTCTTCCTTGTCAGCAGCATCTTTTGTATCTTGTACATCATTGTCTTTAGGAGAACTTTCAGAAGGTTTTCCATGTGTAGCTGGAGGAACATCTTCTACTGGAATCCTTGTCTTATGAGGTTGTAGTGGAAGTAGTATGTATTTCTGAGTAGGTCCTGCAACATAAGAATCTTATGTACCTGCATCAACATTAACCTGATTTTCTACACTAACAGGAATATAGTTCATTGAATTAGTGAGAAAATCAAGATCAAACATCCAATTAGGACCAGTTCCTGTCACATTTAGTTGATCTTCAAGAAAATTAATTTGCAAATTCTCTTCTACCCTTTTGGTCCTTTTGTTGTATACTCTAAAGGCTTTACTAAAGGTAGAGTATCCAAGCAAATAACGCATTTATCGGTGGAACAACAATTGAATCTTCGTATCTCGATAGGGAGTTGTAATATTTGAGCCATGGTGGTTGTTAACGATTGTCGGCCTTTGGAATCTAGGGTTCCTCAAACAATAACCGTTGTTATTTGTTGTTTTCGACAATTTTGATTACGAGCTTGAGAACGAGTGCGCATGCACTAAAAATAGAGATAAAAAATTAAAAAGAAAACAAAAATTACATTAATTTTTGATTTTTGATTTTTTTAACAATTTATTTTATTCCCGGTATTTCGGAAGATCAAACTTATAATTTCTAAAATAATCAACTTACTTCACGGTAGCTCTTAAAAATTTCTTCTTAAGATGAGCCATACCTCGTAAATGACACAAATGACAAGTTTTTGAATTTTTGGTTCAATTTGGAAACTTTTCAAGTTCGCCAGAACTTATTTATGATAATACCTCGATTGAGAGTATTATATGTTGGTGTTCGTTTACCAACTTTGTGTATTTTTTTTAAGGACAATTTATTTTTAAATTTTTGATTTTTTTTATTTATATGATAACTATAATAAAAAGAAAAAGAAAATATTTTTTTTACTTTTTAGGTTTTTTAATTTTTTTTGGATTTTTGAAATATTTAACAAAAATGAAACTTTCGAGGACGAAAAGATCTTCAAACCAAAATCAACAAACGTATACGACGGAATCTTTAACACAAGTCCCCGGCAGCGGCGTCAAAAACTGATGTTGAAGTTTTTGATACGCAATTTATAATATATATTATTATTCCAAAGAGCATTTAAGATTTTCCTAAAGTCTCCTTAAGAAAAGTTCACTCTAAAAGTTATATATAAATATTTTTCGTATATTTAACGAGGAAGAATGTTCACCCGGGTCGTTTCCCAATCGTCTTGTGGAAATGAAAACCTTGTTAGCTTGGATTATTATGTGAATGAGGAGAAAAAGATATTTTGAGTATTTGTTAATCTAATAAATTAATGCAACAATTAAAATGAACTAATTAAAGGCAAATTAAAAACACTTAAACAATTAACGGGAAAACAAAATTAAAAGCGGACAATTAAGCAAATAAAAGACAAAATTAACTTTAAATTGCAAAACTAAATTTCTAAACTAATTCAAATAGGACAAAAGAAAATTTTAGGAAAAGAAAAATATATTTTGTGATTATATTTTTGAATTTATTATGAATTTAAAACGAATTTAATACTAATTAAATCTTGTAAAATAGCAGATTATAGTCCTAAAATTTAAGAAAAATGATTTTTAAACTTAGAAAAGTCTAAAATAACATAAAAACTTAGAAAACTATTTTTAACTTTTTTTAAAATTAAAATCCTATTTTTAAAATTAAAATTAAAAGCTTAAAAATGAAAATTAAAATCTAAAAGGGGTAAAAATGATTTTTCTTAATGTAAAACTAAAAGTACTTTTTATAAAACTAAAAACTATTTTTTTTGTAATTTTTTGAAACTTTTTCTATTTTTTATGAATTTTCGAAAATTAAAACCTAAGAAAAATGCTTAAAAATAATCTACTAGATGAAAAAATGCCAAAAATTCAAGGAAAATCTAAAAAGCTAAAAAGGACTTAAGAAAAATAAGAATTATGACGAAGCTAAACAAATAAGCCCTGAATTAAGCTTAATAAGCTACGGATTATTATTGAAAGAGGAAAGGTAAAACGTGTACAAGTATTTAATGAAAGGAAAAGATGACGGATGAGCTATTGAAGCAAAGTGTTAAAGCATGTGTGTTGTGTGCAAGAGGTCATGAGTTCGAGATTGCCAGACACCCCTTTTTGTATTTTTTTTTATTTTTCAAAACTCAAAGAACAAAAGTTGTAAAACAATCTAATGTGAGCAACTTTAATGAAGGCAACATAAGATCTAAACCAACAATAAGCTCTTAAAAGCTTTTGTAAGAAACTGTCAACAGAAAGTGAGATTTTGAGCTCACTTTTGCCTATTTTTACTTAAACACTTGCACAAGCTTCAATTTAAGCCCAAATTTAAATCCAAAAGATGTTCTAGGAAGCTAATGATGTCTACAAGCTAAAAATGAAAATCTACTTAAACCACTAACACTTAAATCTAGCTAAAATTGGAAATCTAAAGGCTAAACTTAGGCACAAACACAAAGAGCTCAAAACCAGTTTAAGCTCAAAAGCTCAATAAGCCAATTTAGAAGCTAAGCTTATGGAGTATTAACTAACCTCTTATAAGCTATGAGTTCTAGTAATAAAAACAGGTCTAATAAGCTAAGCTTATAAAATTTAAAGCTAATCTAAGTTACTACTGTTTTTGGTATTTTTGGAATTTTGATGACTTGAAAGAGTAAATTAACCCTAACAATTAAGTAGTATGAAAATAGAAATTAATCTAAACTAAGCTATATATAAGCTAGATTTACTTAAAAAGTTGAAGGGATTAAAAAAAAATCTATTAATTCAAGGCTAAATTAAAGCTTAATAGACTGCAGTAGTAATGAGTGTACAGGCTGATGACCATGGCAAAGGGGCATGCACAAATGCAGGGATTCCTTAAAGAGGTAATCCTGCGACTTAGACCACTCTATTTGAGTGTTCTAAAACTTAATCAAGCAAGATCCAAGCCTTGGATGGCTTGGTTTATAATTTTCATTTGTGAAATCAAAAGGAAAAGTCTTTGGTGCTAGAAAAAGAAAATAGCCTTAAAATGATATATGATCTTAAAAACTGATAGTACAAAACAAATTATATCCTCATCAAATAAGATAATAAGCTAACAAATGCCGTCACAAAAATACTGTGAATTTAAAAGGTCAATAAGCTAAATCCAAACACCCTTTTATTATTGACAGAGAAATAGAGTTGTGAAATAAAATCTACTGGATCCAAACTAATTACCGATAACTTTTAGCTTATAAACAAGCTTAATAAAATGATTCTGTATCTGTTAAGATAAAATATATTACTACTAAATAACTGCTGACTATATTTTTGGTTTTTTAGATTTTTAGCCAAATTAAACTAAACAAGTTGCATACTTGATTAAGCATAACAGATAGTCATTACTCTTAATAAGCTTTAATACAGGTAATAAGCACTGGTAAGCAAAAGATTAAGCAATTAAGCTAATACTTTAACAAGCACTTATAAAACTAGATATTAAAGAACATAAGAAAATAAATGAAAACTTACTTTAAGCCTCAGCTAAACAGAAGTTAAACTCAGTTAAGCAGCTACAAGCTCTAGCTTATCCATAAGGATAAGCTAGTAAAGTCCATAGAAGCCCTTCCATGATAGGCTTCTCTTCCAAAGCTTATAAGTCCAAAGTGGTTAAGATTTTAAGCTATTTTTAAGGTTTAGGTATATTAAGATCAAACTTAAGCTCAATTATTAGCTTAGAGACTAATAAGAGCTTGTAATTAGCTTATCAAAACAGTAGCTTAACATTAAATAGCTTATGAATAAAACAAGAGTTTTTGACAGATTATTGGAAAGTAAAAGTTCAATTTTATTAACTAGAAGCTTGTTACATTACTGAAAAGAACTTACAAAAAGGATTAAATGAAAATTACATTAAAAGAGAACATTTCATAAGCTAAAACAATTAAGCTAAAAATTAAAGAGCTAACTAGATGGTTGTGTGTGTGAAATATGGGACTATTTATAGCCCCTTGGTGAACCTTATAGTCCTTCCTTGCTTCATACGCTCCCTTCCATCTCATCCGTATGATTTTTTCAATCATTGGATCATAATTGTTGGCCGTTGGATCAAGCCAGCTTGGCAATCCATGATGTGACACTTGTGTGCTTCTTCTGAGTGTAGATTTAGTGTAAAAATCAGGTCCTTGTGTGTTTCTTCACATTGACGTGGCATTCTCCTTTTGGGATTGGACTAATGAGCTTGTTTGATGATGTGATGACCTTGCACACGTGTTCTTCTTCCCCTGAATTGACTATTGCACCCTTTAATTGACAATAGCCCTATGTTTTACCCCGGGTGGTGAATTGGGAGACACGGATGAACAGTGAAAACTGTTTTCCCGCTCTTTTTTTCTTTTAAAACTGAAGGGGTAAAAATGGGTGTGAGTTTGGGGTGTTGGCAATTTGGGTCCTTGTCTTTGGTTTATGAAAGTTGAGGTATACAATAACTTTTATTTTTTGCAAGCATGGCCCCTATGGTTTAATAAAAGGTAATGGGCTTTAGGAATTGGGTTTTTGTTTTGGGCTTTGGATCCGGGTAAGGGGTAAAAAGGGTTTAAGGCCCATTTTATTATAGGGGCCAATTGTGTAACATTGGAAACTTGAGGGACTAGATTTGTAACTTTGGGTCTTTGTCTTCTAGTGGTTGACTTTTGTTGACCAGGATTTGACCAATTTTGACTGAAGGTTGACCATAGTTGACTGAGAGTTGACTTTTCTTGGCTTTGGCTTCCGGCTCTTGCACACTCTTCCGTTCTTGTGTCCGTGTTTGCCCGTTTTTGATGGTTTTTCTTGTGATTTTTGTCTTATCCGTACCTGCACACACAAAACACAAAAACAAGTATATCTTTGCCATTTTTAGTCTGTTTTGGGTCGTTTAGGGCCATTTTTGGTATAAATGGATATGTGTATTTTACACTTATAACTCACCGATGCCGTTAAGGCTTTGCTTCTTCAAAACACAACCCCTCCTCCAGCTTTCGTTAAAGCGGTTGAAGAGAGTTGTGTTACTTGTGGTGGACCACACCCTTACTACCAGTGGCTTGCCACCGATGGCAACGCTTCAGGATATCAAGATAATATTCAAACATATGTTTCTGCAGCCGCAGTAAACTATAATCAGGGAAATGATGGACACCGTCCTCTGAGTGTAGCTCATCAAGTTCAACCACCCGGTTTTCCACCAGTTCAAAATAATCAAAACCGGGGAAATAATTACAACCCATGATATTCGACTTACTAAGCTCCGACTCCACAAACTCAAGCTTCTTCGTCAAATGAACTCGCAAATTACATGAAAGTTAATGACACAAACGTGCGAGCTATGCAAAATCAAATCACTAATATGAAAACTGGTTGAAAAAATGGAATATTTTCATCGCATAATGTTGCAACAAGCTGAAATATGTTGAGCAATTTATTATTCTAATGAACAAACCTCCGAGTTCGGGTCCTCTTCCTAGCAATACCATTGCTAACCCGAAAGGTAACTTGAATGAATTACCCCCGAAGTGGTGTTTTCTTACGGATGGTACCTCTTGATTCCTCCTCATTTCTCATCTTCTCCAAGGTGGTGGAAAGGAGCCCGAGGTAGCAAAGGGTCGGCGTAACTAAGTACCGAAAAAGTCCAACCTCTAGATGACCAAACGCAAGCACCAACATCTGAGCCCGTTAACGCTCCTAAGCCTAAACCGAATTTACCTTACCCTTTGAGAGTCAACAACTAAAAGCTCCTAGAAAGAGACGACCA
This sequence comes from Tanacetum coccineum, assembly GCA_026074375.1. NCBI lineage: Eukaryota > Viridiplantae > Streptophyta > Magnoliopsida > Asterales > Asteraceae > Tanacetum > Tanacetum coccineum. The sequence goes on from BQNB010028670.1 coordinate 38,978, forward strand.
TTAAATGATGAAGTTTCTTCAAATCTTTCGAAGCTTACACTTCGATCTTAGCTTCATGAATGCTTTACTCTGCATGCCCAAATTTGCTTCCACATTCAAGAATCTTCTTAGCAATAAGGAGAAATTATTTGAATTAGCCAATACACCGGTGAATGAGAATTTGTTGGCGGTTATCCTAAAGAAGATACCCGAAAAACTGGGAGACCCCAGTAAATTCCTCATTCCATGTAATTTTCCAAAGATAGTTTAACGCTTAGCTTGGATGACTCTTGGTGAGCATCAACTTGATGCTCTCTCCTTATGGAGGAAGCTTTCACTCCCGAACTTACTCCTAATCAAATTGATCCTTGAGCTTGGGACGGTTACTTTACCAACCTCGGCTTGCGAAAGAAGTCTTTGTGAGAGTAGGAAAGTTCCATTTTCTGGCTGACTTTGTAGTCGTTGATTATGTTGTCGATCCTCAAGTTCCCTTAATTCTTAGAGGGACCTTTTTAGAGGACAGACGCGCGTGTTTTGATGATGTTTTATGTGGAAGAATTAACTCTTCCGACGTGAGTGATGAAAGCCATAACATTCAAAGTTGGTGAACACTTTAAGATACTCCTAAAAATGATACGAAATCAATTCAACCTAATTGATGTATCGGATATAGCTTGTGTGGGATTATTCTCTTGGAAGTGTTAGGATTTTATGACAATTCTGAGAGTGGCAATACCACTCCAATTTCTGAACCAGTCATTGCTAAATCTTCACCATCCCTTACTCCATTTGAGGGAGGTGATTTCATTCTAGAAGAAATTGAAGCTTATCTTGCAAGTGACTCAGTTCCACCGAGAATTAATGATGCTGAATTTGATTCAAAGGGAGACATTCGTCTAATTGAAGAAATGTTAAATAAAGACCCGTACTCTCCTCTCCCTCCGAAGGACCTAAAGTGTGAAGAACTTAAAAGAGTCAAATCCTCAGTTGATGAACCTCCGGAGCTTAAACTCAAGGACTTACCTTCTCATCTCGAGTATGCGTTTTTGAAGGGTAGCAATAAATTACCCGTCATTATTGCTAAAAACTTAAAAGACGAAGAGAAGGAATGCCTCATAAAGGTTTTAAAGTCTGACAAGCAAGCAATTGCTTGGAAACTCTTTGACATTAAGGGTATTGACTCGCAATTTTGCAATCACAAAATCTTAATGGAGGATGACTTTAAACCGGCGGTCCAACATCAAAGAAGGGTTAATCTAAAAATTCATGAAGTTATCAAAAAGGAAGTTGTAAAACTCCTTGATGCCGGATTGATTTACCCTATCTCGGATAGTCCGTGGGTTAGCCTTGTGCATTGTATACCCAAAAAGGGGACCGTTGTGACTAATGAAGATAACGATTTAATTCTGACTAGGTTAGTTACCGGGTGGCGTGTTTGTATTGACTATAGGAAACTTAACGATGCTACCCGAAAAGACCATTTCCCGTTACCCTTCATGGACCAAATGTTAGAACGATTAGCTGGGAACGAGTACTATTGTTTCTTAGATGGATTCTCTGGGTATTTCCAAATCCCTATTGACCCGCAAGACCAAGAGAAGACAACTTTCACTTGCCCTTATGGAACGTTTGCCTATCGACGTATGCCTTTCGGCTTATGTAATGCTCCTGGCACGTTCCAAAGGTGCATGATGGCCATTTTCCATGACATGATCGAGGAAACTATGGAAGTCTTCATGGATGATTTCTCGGTCTTCGGGGATTCCTTCTCATCTTGCCTCTCCCATTTAGACAAAATGCTCAAAAGGTGCGAAGACACCAATCTTGTTCTAAATTGGGAGAAGTGCCACTTCATGGTCAAAGAGGGCATTGTCCTCGGCCACAAGATTTTGAAATCTGGGATTGAGGTAGATAGGGCAAAAGTTGATGTTATTGCAAAATTACCTCCTCCCACGTCCGTCAAAGGAATTCGGAGTTTTCTAGGTCACGCCGGGTTTTATCGTCGATTTATTCAAGATTTTTCTAAAATCGCCCGGCCGATGACCCATCTTCTTGAAAAAGAGACTCCGTTCATTTTCTTGACCGAGTGTAGAGAGGCGTTTGAGACCCTTAAGAAGAAACTAACCGAAGCTCCGATATTAGTTGCCCCCGATTGGGACTTGCCCTTTGAAATTATGTGTGATGCTAGTGACTTTGCAGTTGGGGCAGTCCTAGGGCAACGTAAGACCAAACATTTTCAGCCAATACACTATGCGAGCAAGACTATGACCGATGCCCAAGCTCATTACACCACGATAGAAAAAGAATTTGATGTCATTGTCCAAAATTTGATGTCATCGTCCGTGATAAAAAAGGAGCGGAGAATGTAGCGGCCGACCACTTGTCTAGACTAGAGAATCCCCATCAAAGTGATCCCAAGAAAAAGGAAATTACCGAAATATTTCCTCTCGAGACACTTGGGATGGTAACTTTTCGTGGTGATTCTAACACCTCATGGTTTGTTGATATTGCAAATTACCATGCGGGGAACTTTATTGTAAAAAGGATGTCGTCCCAACAAAAGAAAAAATTCTTTAAGGATATTAAGCATTATTTTTGGGACGACCCCAACTTGTTTAGGATTTGTGCGGATCAAGTGATTAGACGGTGCGTATACGGCCAAGAATCCATTGATATCCTCACAGCTTGCCACAATGGACCCACTAGGGGACATCATGGTGCCAACTACACCGCTAAGAAAGTCTTTGATTCCGGTTTCTATTGGCCGATGATTTATCGAGATGCCCATGACTTGGTCACACGGTGTGACGCTTGTCAACGTCAAGGCAAAATCTCGCAACGTGATGAAATGCCTCAAAATGCAATTCAAGTTTGCGAGATCTATGGCATATGGGGCATTGAATTTATGGGCCTGTTCCCGTCTTCTCGAGGGAACAAGTATAAATTCGTGGCAGTAGACTACTTGTCTAAATGGGTGGAAGCGAAAGCCCTCCCCACTAATGATGACCGAGTTGTTTGTAGGTTCTTAAAATCTCTCTTCGCCCGTTTTGGAACTCCTCTTGCTATTATTAGTAATCGCGGTACTCATTTTTGCAATGACCAATTCGTAAAGGTCATGCTTAAATATAGGGTTACCCATCGACTTTCTACCACGTATCATACACAAACTAGTGGACAAGTAGAGGTTTTAAATCGTTGTTTGAAATGTATATTAGAAAGAACAGTAGATGAAAACCGTGCTTCTTGGTCTGATAAGTTGGAAGATGCATTATGGGCTTTCCTTACCGCATTTAAGACACCCATCGGGTGCACTCCTTATCAGCTTGTATACGGAAAGGCTTGTCATCTTCCCATCGAGCTTGAACATAAGGCATATTGGGCCTTGAAGCATTGCATAAGACCGCGGGTGATCACCGGAAAGTTCAAATGAGTGAACTTAATGAACTTCGTGATCAAGCTTATGAGAACTCTTTAATCTACAAAGAGAAAACGAAGAAGATTCACGACTCCAAAATCAAGAACCAAGTCTTTAACGTTGGTGATCGAGCCCTTCTCTTTAATTCTCGATTAAAGATTTTCTCGGGCAAGCTTAAAACCCGTTGGACCGGACCGTTCACCGTCACCCAAGTTTTCCCTTGTGGTACCGTTGAGTTATCTTCAACTAACGGACCTAACTTCAAGGTGAACGGTCATAGACTCAAACATTACTTTGGAGGGGACATACCACCCATGGTTGTCTCGGATCTCCAAACCTTCCCCATGGACAATTAAATTCGGGGTCGAGTCAAGCTCGTGACTCGGGTAACAAAAACAAAGCGTTTCTCGAGAGGAAACCCGTGTTTCTATCTTCTTTCTATTTTTTAATAAGTGTAACGTGAGGAGGCTCGCCTCTTCCAATCTTGTGTTTTTGTTGTCTGTGATGATTGTCAGGATTACCCAGATTATGAAGACTCTCGTGCTCGTGGTTTTGTCCAACGCTCACTCGATCTTCATCCCTTTGCATGCTTATTTTGGGAATCCTATATCCTTGATCTTATTGACTAACGTTTAATATTTGGCATAATTAATAAACGGCTTTAGATTTACGTGAGATTCCCTTTTTTATTAGGAATATACTTTAGAGAATAGTATGAGGGGGATTGGCAACCCCCCTACATTGAGATAATGTACGATCTAAGTTATGATGGAAGGGGAATCTATCGATTTGATCCCACTTGCATTTATCTATGTCTTTCACGTAACCCCGTTTTACCAAGAAAATACAAAAAAAAATGTTTTGCAAAAATAAAATAAGTGTTTATCACAAATGTTGACTTTCCGTGCTGTGAGAAATAATAATATTTTTGACTTGACCGAGCCATGTTGACTCTAGCTTACTCCCTAAAACCTTTATAAAATCGTATCAAGCTGTTTGCTTAGTCTTTTATACAAGAAGCTTTAAAATGCAATTCCCTAGCTCAAAATGCCAAGATTTTACAAGTTTCCATAAATGACTTTAAATATGCAAAGCTTAATTTTATTTGGCTAAGCATTCGCGAATCTTTTTATTAAAGATTTTAAATTTGCGAAGAACAAAAAATAATAGAGTTAAATATAAGTTGGAATGCTAAGCAATGATTAGTTGGAAATCTTAAAAGCTCATAAGTGTAATTTGCGGCTTTTTCTCCCAGTAGCTCCTAAAATGACTAATAATACGTGCTCTTTTTGAAAGACAAGTTAGAGTTTTATCACTCTTAAAAGTCCGTTAAAGAACAACATTTTTAAGAGTAAAAGCTTATCAATGAATTGATAAAATAAGAGTTATTGATCAAAATATGTTTTTTATATTCTAAAAGAATTTACCTAGTATTCTTCGTAAAATATGAATGTTTGCACAAAAAAAATGATAAAATAATAAAATGAAAAGGATATGAAAAATATAATAATTAAATACCAAATTGCGTCGATTTTCACAATAAGACAAAGCAAACATGTTTCAAAAAAAAAAATGAATGAACAATAGTTTATGTGTTTCTCGAAACGAAGGTACAATTTTTTTTCCCATTTCTATGTCAAATGATTTACTTATTTTCAAAGATAGGTCAAAAACTTTTATCATCATATATGGTGTGTAATAATCGAAAAGTTTTCTTTTTGACGAGGACGGATGTGTCGTCGCTTGGTCCTCAATTATGCATAGCCTAGCTAACTATGCATAATTCAGGAAGAGCCACGCTGTGTCGGATTAATCGTCGCCTTTAAACTAGTGGTTTTGGATAAATGTTTGGGTGAGAACACTTCCAAATGATGGATCCTTATGCAAGTAATCCTATTCGATTCGATTTCGTAAAAACAAGTCCGAATTTTCTTGCGTTCCTTGAAATCTTTTCTTTCGGATGGTGTTGACTTAGAAAGTCACCTTGACCGAATAATTCCGGAAAATATTTCCGCGTGTCACGTGTAACATGTGAAATCCCCTCTAAATCACAGTGTTGTTGATGAAATACCAAGAGACCTGATACCGACACTGAGAAGGAATCTTAACGAGATTAGAAGACTGCCAAAGTGGATGAAAGCCGAGTTCGAGTAACTCCGAGACCAATGAAAAAGACTTCTCCTACATCAAATGTATCTTACATTATCTTTCTTTCATTTTTCCTATATGTCGAACGACGTCCGTAGAGGAAAGTTTCTTCTACGTCAAACTGTGAATCATTCCTGTTGAATAAGCCGTAATCGTGAAGAAAACTTCTACCCCCGAAACGTATGTGTTCGGTCATCTAATGTTACGAATGAATCCTACACAAGCTCGAGTTGTGAATTCGAGGTGTTTGATTTGTTCCTATTCTGCCTTGTGAACTCGAATACCAACGTAGAGTGGTGACTCGGATACCAACGTAGAGTCACACAAGGATGGCTCAAAAGGAGAGCATTCGGCGCGAGAGCCAAGCACAATGGTCGGATCCTACCGAATCATAGTGATGTCGTCCGTCATCATTTTCCGTAGGGAATAAAACGGTACGCGATGGATAGTTGAAGTTTACCGACTTCGTGGCAGTAGATGATAGACAATCCCGTTTGCCGTCTCCGTTTATTCAGTTGAGGAATCCTTGTGCTTGACTCGATCCCCTTTGATCGTCGATGATCAACGGCGGATAGCCATAGTTGAAAATTATGTGCAAAATTTTTGCTTGCTATGTGTTTGTGTGTTATGTGATTTATAGTCGAGTGGTCGTACATAGGTGCGCGCTCGAGACTTCATTATTATATGACGTCGGATCGGCTGGGTACGCCTACCCATATTATGGTGCTCGCAAAATAAGTCGAGACGATTTAAGGACACACGGAGCGGTCGCGTTTGGTGTGCGAGCTCGAAGTGGTCCCCGCGGATGGCAGCCAAGACGGTGACGATCGTGCTTGGGGCACCGTGAAGAATGCACAGAGTTTGATAATATGAGCAAACTTGACCATTTTATTGGGTATGTATCCATGGCTATAAAGCCCGTGAGCACCCTGTTATATTAAAAATCTCTTATTGGGTATGTATCCATGGCTATAAAGCCCGTGAGCACCCTGTTATATTAAAAATCTCTTTTTGGATATGCATCCATGGCTTTCAGCCCTGTTATCCATGGCTTTCAGGCCCGTGAACATCCTGTAACTTTAAAAACTTTTCTTGGGCTGGTCTTAGCCGGAATTATTTGTTGTTAATCATGGTTTGACTATTTAGCAAGCATAAGTTAACGTGATTGAACTGATTGATTGGCATGGTTTGGCTATTTAGCAAGCATGTCGTTATGTGATTAAATGTGCTTAATGATAAGTACCTTGTTTCGATTAATGCCGTAGTGCTTTCGATAAATTTATGTATACTCCGAGTGACTAACGCTTCAATGCGCTTTCTTTCAATTTGCATGGCTTGACGGTTAGCGAGCATGCAATTATGTGATTTTGTACGCTTAATGATAAGCGCCTTGTTTTGAATAATGTTAGAACGCTATCGATGGAGTTATGTACACTCTAGACGATTTTTATAATGACGCGATCTCTTTTAACGAGACCCGTTGGACGATATGTGTTTTGATTTGATCGGTGTGATCATCGATGATTTTTGAATTGATTGTCGCTTTGAAAATTTTCCAAATGCGCCGAGGTCGTGTGGCCATAATGGGAGAACATGTGAATTCATTCGAGAATGACGTCTTTCACTCATTGCAAGTAATATTGGGACGAATAAAGCGATTAAAGCGCCGGGACGTCGCTTCCTAAAGGAGGGAAGAATGTGACAACCGGAAATTTTTAGAACTTTAAATGACTATTTTACCCTTTGACTTTTCAGGTTTGACTTGACTTTTGACCGTTTGACCTTTTATCGTCATATAAAAACAATTACCGCGTAACTAATAATTTTTCGGGACTTATTTTAATAATAAATCATAATTATTACTACATAATTCTCATTTATAAAATTTTTATCTTTTTCAAATTTATTTGGCTAAACGAGAACATCGCGTATCGATATGAAACTAATTAAATTTTATTTATTTATCGTAATTTAGTTAATAAAAATATTTAATAAATTACTTTACATTTTATTTAAAAACGTTTGTTGAAAACGCGATCATTTAATTACGATTTATTTTTTTCAGACAAGGCTTAAAAGTATTACTCAATAAATAATAAACAACTTTAAAATGAACGTTACAAAATATTTATGAAATATGGTCGAGTGAATACTCATTTTCGAAAGAAAAATTATTTGGAACGCAACGGCGCAACTCTCGCGTCTTAAATCATCCGTTTACTAGCCCAAACGAGTCCCGAACCGTTATTTAACAAAAATTTCCCAAAATTACACTTCTAGTCCCTGTGGTATTATTTTCAATGCCTACCCTATACTTCTAAAGACTTGCCACATTTTTTTAGCTTTTAATATATATATATATAGTTAGTTGTAATTTCATGTTTTATTTTGCCATTATTTGAGGGTTAAATTTGATTTAGTTGCTATATTTTGTCGCGTTTCTTTATTCCGTTAAAGTAATTATTTTAGTAACTACGTATTTGCAATAATTGTTGGCTTGCCGTTGTTTGTTTTTTACATTATATTTGTAGAAATTAGAATCCAAATCAAAAATCTTGAAATATTCAAAATCCCGATCACAAACTTCAACATTCAGTTCAATTCTTGACTCGTTGGAAGATTAAACGACCCGGGAAACGACTAGAAGGGGTCACTTTCGAAATTGATACTTTTGAAATTATATTTTATTTGTGAGTTGGTTTATCGCTTTGGTTAGAAGAGATTTACTAATTTACCTATGTAGGTTCCATGATCATTCATACAAACCTTAACAATGATGTGTAGAATCAAGATGCAGGAAATTAAAGACTTTATTGATGATTGAAAGAAACTTTTTGGTGTCTAGAAACCCTAACAATAATATTGACTAGCTAACCTAATAATGATAAGAACAAAGTGTATTTATACACTAATGGGGTTTGACCTATGGGCCTTTCTTTTGGGCTTTTGTAGGCTTTTTGCATAACAACCCATTTACATCATTAAACATTAATTAATTAATTAACTATCGAGCTATAAAATGCTTGTTTCTTCAAGACCGAGCTTCTCTTGTTAGACTGTGAAATTATGTTTCTAACATCCTATAAGACATATATTTTTATATATTTATATATATATATATCATTTATTTATATATATTTATTATATTATTTATTTATTATATATATTATTCATTTGTACTAGATTGGCGCTGTCTTTTTGTAGTGCATGGCCCCACATTCATTGCAAGTGACACCCCGCTGAGTGTTAGTGTTAACACCAGCACCCCTACAATCACGAGCCATATGGCCGGCCTTTTTTTCATTTTTTGCACCTTGGTGCACATTGTCCTTCGTGGTGGTAGTTGCATTTGGGGCACAGAGGTTTAGATCCTCTGTACGGTTTCTTATCACCAGGCCCAGCGGTATAGGCCCGTGCCACATTATGCCTTTTAAAAGGCTATTGCTGGTTTTGATTGTTCCTGGAAGTGTCCTCAAATTTCTTCTTGTTTTTGACTTGGCGTTCAGCCAAAGTACGGATCTTTTGATCCATCAGTTCAGTTGCAAATTCAATTGCATCATGTATCTCCTTCGGCTTAGACGACATTACACTTCCTTGGATCATGTCGGGAAGACCACCGACATACTTTTCACCCTTATCAGACTCTTTGGGAAATATTCTCCCGCACATCAATGCTAGTTCTTAAAAGCGTTGGGTATAACTCGCCAAGTCAGTACCTTTTACCTTCAAATTCCAAATCTCTATCTCTAGTTTCTTGATCTCATTTGGAGGACAGTACTTAGTAGTCATCATTTTCATAAGTGTTTTCTAAGGCATGCCGTAAGCGGCATCATGACCAACTGTCTTGACATGGGTGTTCCACCATGTTAAGGCAATTCCATGAAGAGTGCAAGTAGCAAACTTGACTTGATTCTCAACTGCATAGTTACTGATATGGAATACGGATTCCATTCTTTCAAACCATTGAGTTAGACTAACAACTCCTTCTATGCCTTTGAAGTTCAGAGGTTGGTATTTGAGGAAATCACTATAGGTGCACTCACGAGTAGGGCGCACAGGTCTTGTAATACCACTTCCAGAACCTTATCTTCCATCGCCATTGAGGTTAGTGTTTCTTTGAATTGTTCGCTCAGCCAAAGCATCAGCCACTCCTTGGGCTATCAATGCCCTAATGGCAGCATCAGTCATTGGAGTGGTGGCGGTGGCAGTGGCAGTGGCGGGGGTGGTTTTTGTTTTGGTTCCTTTTCTTGAAGGCATTTTCTTTAAATCACAAGAAAATATAATACACGTTAGATTCCTACTCTTAAAAGCGACATGACATATTGCACTATTAATTAAAGTGCAGATTACATCATACAGTAAAATATACACCAATGTGAGATGACATGTCATATACGCAATAAATAAAATAAGATCACAACACCAAAGAGGTATATAGTAAAATTTGATATCATATTGACATGACATAATACATCCATTCCATATATAACTCAGAAAACATACATGATGGTTTGATACAAAAATGGAAAATACAAGTCCTTCGCCTATGCTAGCTGGGGATTACCATATTATCTTAACATGTCATACAAGATTGCTAAAGATGAAATAAAAATCCCTACATCCTATTAGCTAGGAGTAACCCATAAAAACTTAATAAGCTATACAAGATAGTTATGACATGACAGAAGGATAAAACTAAGCACTACTACATGTGTCCTCTAGAGTATCAACTCGTGCTCTAGCCTCCAGTACCTGGATACGCATGATGTGTCCAATAGCACGATCATCTGTGTCCTGACATTGCCACTCGTGACAATGCGCTTGAGTCTCTAAAAGTGTAATCTGTGCCTCTAAAGCCCTATTGTAGGCCTCAGACCTAGCCAAAGCCTGATGGGCCTCAACTCTCTCCTGCTCATGAGTAGTACATAGGGAGGAAAGGTACCTCCTTAATGTATCCACCTCACTACGTAGAGCAGTACGATCCCTCTGTGTATCCTGATGTCGTGTATAGGACTCCTCGCTCTCTTATCTACGAACCTGAGCCTAGTAACGAACCCTCAAGTTGACCACCTATATGGCCGCCATAGTCCTCCTCTCTAAAGCTTAGATACTGGCATCCATAGTATCCACAAAGCTGTAATCGACCCTACAGGCCACAGTAGATCCTGGCTGTCTAGCAGCAGGTGCAGAACTCTCCCAACCTCAAACCTAGGTGTGGGAGCAGTAAGTAGTAGCCTCTTCTGACGGGGTATGTTAGCCTCGAGAATGTCAGCTCTGCGGCTAGTGGATGGTAAGAGTAAGGGTGGTGATGCAGCTCTCAACCGAATCCTAGCTGCTCTGTAGCCCAAAGGTGCCTCAGTGTAAGTAGGGCTAGTAGTAAGTGGTAATGGTACAAAGTAGTAGGGTGAGAGAATTCTTAGGGGGGTGGTGATGATAATAGAGTGAGTGGAGATGGTGATGGAGTAGGTAAGGCAAGAAGCCTAGCAACCTCTGCCTCAAAAGGAAATTATATAGATGCCTGGGATCTGACAGACATCCTCAAAGTATTATGGTATGCATGTGGTGGTGGTGGTGTAGCCGCAGACTCATCTGTCTCAAACGGCTCTGTCTCCTCAGCGGAGGGGACAGGTCTAACAGCTGGAGAAGCAACAGTAGTAGAGTCCGGAAGGATGCTTGGTTGCTCCTCATCCTTAAATCGTTATCCTTGGGAGGGACTCCTCACTACTATCCTTGTCATTATCAGCATCAGGAGCATAGTCAACTGGGTCCTCCTCTGGGTCCTCCTCCGGCTCTAGAACGTATACTGGTACATGATCCTCTAACTCTATAAGGTCAGGTGCATAGTCTGAGGATGGTGGAGCTGTCTGACCTGTTGGGTAACCTCCTTCTAAGGGTCCTCTCCAGAAAAACCTCATCGACATTCCATAAGTGGAATGGCCCCATGCTGATGGGTTAGAGTACAAAGAAAAAGAAGTGTTTGACATAGTGGAATGCTTTGAATCCGACATGACTAAATCTGTAACAATCCAAAAGAGTATATATAAGTGTATATATATATATATAAATACTTATATGTTAGGATTATGAACATCCATGTAAAAGACTCGGTTACCCCGTGTAATGTCTAGCATAGGTTAGCTCGTAAGCCTTAATAGTAATCGTTTAATTACAGTATGAATCTGGTGTTGGGCCGGGTCTTTACCCACTGTTAGAACACTTAGGGGTATAAAACCTCATGTTTAATATTACCCCTTTCCTGCCATAGGGAATGGGTTGGTTTGATCATTTCATAATACACACACATAAGGTGTAGTTTCTCTCACTATAACTCACTTTCTCTCACTACAAAGTAGGCCAACCCCTAGATCATTGATTGTGTTATGATATCCAATATCCTATAATTGGTATCAGTGCTCATGGGATGATTAGCTAGATTGTGTGGGCGTTTTCTTGGTTAGTTTAGATCAAAAGTTTAGTTTTTGAAGGTTTATGGTCTTATTCTTGACACTCTTTGATTCTCTAAGTTTGTGATGTTAAAGTTAGTGTTTTTATAGTCGTTATAGCCTTCTAGGATCAATTTGTGCAAAAGAAACCAAGCAAAAATGTTCAAAAGGGTGATTTTTAGGTGTTTTTAGGTGAAAAAGTTTGTATTTTCTTGACTGCGTTTTGTCTCACTGGCATATTCTTGGTTGCGTTTTGCCTCCTGCGTTTTGTCAGAAAAGGACACTGCATTTTGTCGTTTTCTAAAGGACAACTGTACTGTGTTTTGTCTTATTAGGATATGCGTTTTGTCTCCTGTGTTTTGATTCCTGCGTTTTGGTCTATCAAAGGTTGCGTTTTGGTTTTGCGTTTTGACAAATTGAAGACGTTTCTTGCGTTTTGCCTAGAAGAGACTCTACCCATTTCAAAACTTGATTGCGTTTTGTCTTAAGATTGGATTGCGTTTTGTCTCAAGTTTGGATTGCATTTTGTCTCAAAATTGGATTGCGTTTTGTCTCAAGATTGGATTGTGTTTTGTCTCAAGACTTGATTGCGTTTTGTCTCAAGACTTCTTGCGTTTTGTCTACTTTTGAAGACCTTCACTGCGTTTTGGTAGACTGAAACTTGGCTAAAAATTGTTTCATTTCGTTAACTCATTTCAACACAAACCAAATCAGCAAATTAAACAACATATCACCTTAATCCAAAAACAATCATCACTTTAACATACAATCACTTAATCATTGTTGGATCAAATTAATTCATTTTCATAATCTATTAAAATGGCTATCTCTTCGGAAGACATCCAATGTGCTGGGCTTTGATACCGACCACCTATGCTTATATAGGTTGACCTTTGCATCATGGCAAACAACGTATTCGACTGTATTGTCGGGGCGTAAAGAGAATGGGTGAACATCTTGTAGGTCATTGATGAATGACCTTTTCAAGATGGGTACATTTAGGTGAAACTTTTATTTTTTTTTTTTTATTAATTATTTTTGTTCTTTTTTTTTTTTTTTTTTTTTTCCTTTTTTTCTTTCTTTTTATTTTTTTTTTTTTTTTTTTTTCTTTTTTTTTTTTTCTTTTTCTTTTTTTTTTTTTTTTTTTTTTTTTTGTTTTTATTTTTTTCTTTTTTTTATTCTTTCTTTTTTTTTTTATATATCTTATTTTTTCTTTTTTTTTTCTTTTTTTTCTTCTTTTTTTTTACTTTTTTTTTTTTTTTTTTTTTTCTTTTTTTTTTTTTTGTTTTTTTTTTTTTTTTTTTTCCTTTTTTTTTTTTATTTTTTTTATTGCAGAAGGAGATGTAGGTGGTCTTACATCTTGGTCAAGTACGACCTCGTGTCTATTTTGACTTGTCACACGGAAGATACAGGATAAGGTACAATGCTGACATTCTGGGCAAAAATCATCCTTATTCAAGGGGTTGCCAAAAGATATCTATCTTTATCATATCATTACACTTATGCAAAGGACATATGGGACAATGTGAAGATGCTCCTGGAAGGTTCAGAATTAACAAAAGATGACCATGTATCACAGTTGTATGATGACTTCGAACACTTTTGTCAGCACAAAGGAGAGACTATTTATGATTACTATGTCCGGTTTGCCAAATCATCGACGACATGCGTTAAACATAAAGATGACAATGTCCAGAATGAAGTTTGAATTCAAAGTATGTTCACAACATGTTGACGAAATGGGGTAGATTTGTTAACAGCAGTGAAACTCATCAGAGGCTTGGAAGGACTCCACTATGATCAATTGTATGCTGTATCTAGCAGCACGAGGCACATGTCAATTGAGAACAAAATGATGTTAGAAAACGATTCAATCAAACACCTCAGTTGATCCTCTCGCCTTGACTGTTAATGTGGCACCTTCACGTACAATTCACAATCATCCAACATCACAATCATCCAACATAGTTCCACCCAGTGTTTGGAAAGGCTCGAGGGCACTAAGGCGCAAAGTGATTAAGGAGCTTGTGGCAGAGGAGCAGTATCAGGCTCTGGCTTAAAAATATAAGTCTCATTTAATTTTGAAGTAGCGATTATAATAGATAGGCGAAAATTTATAGTTTAATTATGACTTAAATAACACTAAAATAATTAAAGTATCTAAAAAAATTAAATAGTTAAACCAAAAATATCAAGCAATGTATCTGATTCATGGCATGATGAGATTACGTTATCTTATGCGTAAAATAGAGGGAGGGTTTGTATGTGCAGAAACTTGAATTGATCGTCCAAAACTCAAAATTGATTGGCTTATTTAGTTTCTAGGTAGTTTCATAGGTATCTACTTAATAACTTATGAGGTGAATGTTAATTCGAAAAAAGTTTCAAAATCTATCACCTTTCTTAGGCGCGCCTAGGCTCAAGGCTTTAAATCCTAAGGCTCTGCGCTTTTTGTGAGCCTTGTGCATATGCGGAGCCTCGATCTGAAAAAAATCCCTAAAGCTTGAGCCTTAGCGCCTTAAAGCCAATGTTGCACCTCAGCTGTACAATTCACAATCATCAACAAATCCATCATCCACACATGTTCCACCACACTTTGCTGACAACTCTCAACTTGATTTGGGACTCTCTCCAACGGACAACTTAATTTAGAATTTAACCAACACACTTGCCCTTCTTACCTAATCATGCAAAACATACCTTCCTCAAACAAACAATCAACTCAGAACTTCATCAAATCCTAGGAACCAAGCCACAGTTCAAGACAGCAGGGTTGTGGTTCAGAATGTTCAGGGTAGACAGAATAGAGGACAGGGTAACAATGCACGGGGTGCAGGTACGGCTGGTTATAGGGGATCTCTGAACAGAGTCGGGAATGCTAATCCAGTTCAAGTAAGGCAGGTTAAGTGCTACAACTGCAACGATATAGGCCACATAACAAGGAACTGCACTCAGCCCAAGGGACTACAGAACTCAGAATACTTCAAAGACAAGATGTTACTGATGTAAGCTAAGGAGAATGGAGTGACATTAGATGAAGAACAATTACTATTTCTTGCAGGTGGACAAGACAACGCTGTTGATGAAGATGCGGATGAGCAACCTGTTCAGGATTTAGCACTCAATGTGGATAATGTGTTTCAAGCTAATAACTGTGATGCTTTTGATTTTGATGTTGATAAGGCACCTACGGCACAAACTATGTTCATGGCTAATCTATCATCTGCAGATCCTGTTTATGATGAAGCCGATCCGTCGTATGATTCGGACATTCTATCTGAGGTACACGACCAAGATCACTATCAGGATGCTGTTTGTGAACATCATGAAGAACACGAGATGCATGATGATGTATAACCAAACTACATTGTTAACTCACATGTCGATTATACGAGTAATAGTAATATGATTCCGTATGATCAGTATGTGAAGGACAACGCATTTCCAGTTGTACAAAGCAATGTATCTTCTGTTTCAAATGATGCATACATGATGATATATAATGATATGTGTGAACCTCATGCCCAGTCTGTCTCTAAAACAACATGGAACATAGTAGTTGATAATTCACTAACCGCTAAACTTGAAACTTATAAGGAACAAGTTAAACTATATAAAAGACGTGCCAGGTTTGAATTAACTGAAAGAGAACAAAAGATTGATGAACAATTAAGAATAGTTATCACTGACCGTAACATTAAGGAAGAAAAATTGAAAAAGGAACTTCATTCTGTAAAATTGCAACTTGCTTCTACCATCAACCATAACAAGTCAATGGTAGAAGAAGTTATGTCATTGAAAAAAGATTTTAAACAGAAAGAAAATAAATACCTTGAAGAATTTTTGGACATGAAAGCTTTAAAACAAAAGGTCGAGGATATATTATACAAACAAGACCAGTCTCTTCAAACAGTTCACATGTTGTGTAAACCAAAGCCCTATTATAATGAACTGAATAAGGTAGCTATTTGTTACAAGAACCCCTTATGCCTCACCCGTGCAAAACAAGTTCAGCCTGCTCTATATAATGGCTATGAAATTGTCAAAAATAATCATGTCCTGGCTATAGTGCACAACACAGAGGATACCCTAGAGATAGCTAAAATCACTAGGAGAAAAATGTATGACAAAATGAAAGACCCTGAGTGTGTGACTCATAAGGTTAAGATTGCACCACCTGATTACTTTAAAGAGAATTATTTAGCGACCTTCACACCACAAAAGCAATTGACCCCTGACCAATCAAGACATCATCAAGATGAAAGCAGAAGCTCTCAAAGAGAAAACCACTGCCTCAAGACCAACCAAAGCATTGATAGTATATCCGCCAAATACACCTGCAACGCTTGTCCCAACGGTGCTTCCAACAAAGATCCAAGTAAAAATTAACATTTTTGCACTACTACAACTCTTTTTGGACTTTGAAAAAACCTGTAACAAGAGAATTACACCAACGGGGCTCATTGAAAGGGAAAGGGGTTTTGAACAAACCAAGGCATGTTATCTCACCGAGGTCATTTCATTTTTCAAAACACTTAAAGAACATTTTGAGAGCATTTAAAAGGCTCTAACAAAAGAAGTTAAAGAAATGAAAGAAATTTTTGAAGAGTTGGAAGCTGAGGTTGACCAACACGTTGTAGATAGGAAGAATGATGAGATTGAGCGGAAAAATCTTCTTATTGCAAATGATAGTCTCAATTTTTGAAGAGTTGGAAGCTGAGGTTGACCAACACGTTCCTGATTCTGACTCAGTTTTTGTAATCGAAAATATGAAAGTCTCAATTCAAGGAAAAGACAACGCCATCAAAAAATTAAGAATGCAAATATCTCAATTGAATGAAACCCGTAGTGAAGCAGACCGTACACTTGATTTCAGGACCTTAGACTTTCAGATTACTCAATTAACTGAAAAAATCAATGTTCTTCAAGAACAAAATGAGCTTTTGGGGCAGAAAATGGAAAGATTAAGCAGCATTACAAGGAATTGTATGATTCTATCAAGACCACGCGTGCTAAGCATCTAGAACAGACAACTGCCCTATTAACTGAAAATGAGAGTCTAAAGGTCCAAATACATAATAAGTTGTCATGTGTCAATAAGGATCAAGTAAAACCAAAAGTTCTTGCACTAGGAAAGTATGCTATAGATGTTGAACCTATTCCCCCTCGCAATAGGAACAATAGGGAAGTGCATCTAGTTTATCTCAAACACCTTAAGGAAAGTGTAGAACCCTTCGTGAGATCGTAGAGGAAGCTAAGGCTGAAAGACCATTAGATAGATCACTTGCATTAGCCTGCCATTACACCAAACACTCTCAGGAATTGTTAGAATATGTGATTGGCACTTGTCCAAAAGTCCTAAATACATGAGATAACAAGCATGCTTCTACCTCATTACCTAAGGAAAAGCAGAACAATATGCAATGTCAAAAAGTAACACCCACAAACCTATAAAGCAACTAAACTGTCAA